>JAVSCE010010181.1:0-27553 GCA_032199065.1 Smutsia gigantea
CAGTAGTACTCCTATTTTTCCTTTATTATTAAGTAAATGGTACATCTACAGTTTGATGATGTCTTAGATTTGAGAAAATGCCATATTATCAACAGAAATAATAAGCTTCTAAATTTAAGCAAGAAATACTTGATATGGGGTCAACAACTTGTTTAGTTAGAATCTTACCAGAGGGGTTATGCAATGATAATGGATGTCATCATTAATATGCCTACAGAATAAAATTCAAGCTACAAATCAGGGCTTTTTTTTTATTTTTTGAGAGTCAGTTTACCAGTATACCAGTGCCAACAATTACTCTTTATTATCCAAATAAGCCATGTTATTTCATGCCTGGGTACTTTTCCATGTGTCCTTACCTCTGCTTGGAATGCCTTTCTTGGAATGTTGTCAACTGGAGAGATTCTGTCCAACCAGCGTTGATCCTTTCTGCTTTATGTCACTATGTACTTGGTATATGCCTCTAAATATGCACTGACTATACTGAACTGCAATGATTTCTTAGGTGTTCATCTCCTTTATTGCAAATTCCTTGAGGGTAGTTATCTGTTTCTTATATCTTTGTATCCCTAGTACTTAGGACATACCTGGTACATAGTAGTACTCACTAAATATTTAAAGATTGAATATATGAAGAAAAACAGCAGTATACATGAGGTAAAGTGCCAAAGCACTGACAAATACTTCATTTGCTGCTGCCATTCAGTGGTGTCCATGCCTTACCCAAACTCTCTGAACTCTTGGTAGACTTAAAATTGTCAACACTGAGTTTAATTGTTAATAACAAAATGAGTTCATTCATGTTAGTTCTGTCTCCCCAATCAATTATACATTTATTAGAGGAAGGGATTAAGTCTTCTGTATATACGTGTTGAGTTTTAGGTAAATTCTCTCTTCCTACTCTGAGGTATGATTTAGTTTTCAAGAATCTTTATTCAAGGTACCTTTTTTATTAATATGAGTAGGAATCTGCATGAGAGAAATGGAAAGGCTCACAGTTTTGTTTATTTAGGGCCTGAATTCTCCAGAGTTCAGAGCAATCCTCAATACTAGGCATCAGAAACATAGTTTTACAGTGATTTAAGAGAGAGGCATTTGAATATTACTGGTAAAACCTTGGGAGCTAATTACTTCAAGATCACTTGAAACTTTTACTCATTAGAGTCTCAAAAATCTCCTGAGGTACTTAAAGTCACTATTCCCGTTATGTTATTTGGTTCAATTGAATATCTTAGTTTTGCTAATAAGAGAAAACCTGAAGTTCACACAGAAGACAGACTCCATTTATCATGTGCTTGAGGAAAAAATATTAAGCATCTCCTATGCACAGCTCAGAGCTCTAAACTGTAGAGTGTTGTTAAGACAGGGAGGGGATAAAATAGATGCATAGTCCCTGATCTCAAAAAATAAATTCTTAACACTGTACTGTTGTATGTTGCCAAAATGAGATGCATTCCACATTCTTGGGTAGGCTCAGACTTTTCAATAAGATCATTATGAGGCTCAAATAAGCAAAAGTAAGGTGGTTTCATTGTTATCATTGGTGTTGCTATTGTTATTATGCAGAAACAGTGGCTTGGCAAAGAATGCTCTCCAACATGCTGTAGTGTCATTCAGATAAGGGAACCAAGTAACATTTTAGATGTCTTTTTAGAGTTTTAAGTTAGAAGTTCAGACCCAAAATTAAGAAAAATATCCCTTTTTAAATCCCCCAATGTAAGCTGAGTCATTAAAAGAAATACAAATATAAGAGATAAGACAGATGCAGGAAAGGAAATATTTTATTCTGATTGCCTGTCAACTGATCAGAAGTTAATAGCCAATCAGATGACATGCATGGGACAGAACTAGGATGAAAGAAAATTCAGTCCAGGACTGGGCAGTTTTGATAAGACCAGAAATAGTGTATTATGTCATGTGATTCTATTATGTTTATTTGTAAATCTTATCCACATGTGTAAACTTAGTTTGTTTTTACATGTTTACCAAGTTTAAATTGCCTATCCCATTATTCCCTTAGTATCTGAAGAGTTTTGAAGAGTTTACAGCATTGCCTATTGATATATTATATAGCAATTGTCAGTCAATTTAGTTGTAATGGTCATATGAAATAGGGAAGAAGAGTCTTACCACTAGCTGGTCACAACATGCTGTTGAAGAGTCCTTTCTCAAAAATCCGAGGAATGCATCCTCAGTTCCCACCTGCTGTTTGAGTATAATCTCAAAGCTGAAAGAAAAGAAAGTCAGTGATAGACTGAAATGAAAAAGCAATTTCTTGTAACAGAGCAGAAAACTAGGAATTTATGAGGACATGCTATTACAAAAAATAAAAGGGCTAAATAAATAAAGTACTGGCAGTTTTTCAGGCATGTAGCAGAACATAAAGGAATAGAATTCAGTCAAAAAATACCTAGCACTGTAAAGTAGGCTTTATATTGTCTATACTTCTTTTCTAAAAATAAAGTATACCTATTTTGAGCTATACAAATAAAATGGATTGAGGAAACTTCTAATTAGATTCTAGTAAGATTAAATGCAGAAAAAAAAGAAGGTCCTTTTCTGAGAAACAGTGACTCAGAAGAATAGTGGGCTCATAACCCCAGGTTTGTTTGATGAATAACTCTCCTCTGCTGAATTTAAGCCACAGAATAGAGTTAGAAAATCCAAGTTGAGTAGTGTTTTTGTCACTGACTGTTACCTTGGTCAAGTTACAAACTCATGGGGTCTTGGCTTCCAGATCTGCACAATGTATGGGACAGTGTAGGTTTGAACTAAATGATCTCTATGGTCTTTTTCACCACTAAGATTCTGCATATAGAAATACTGGTAATGCAGTCAGCACAGCTATAGTGTTTAGAATCTAATCCTACAGAATTCTCAGCTCAATGAAAGACCCCTGGTATTTCTCTTCACTCATGACAATTCACAAATCTTTCCTTGCTCCCAAATTTGGGCCCCTAAGGATAGAATGGTTTACAGAAGCACCCAGCGATAATGTACCCTGTCTTTTTGGGTGGAATGAAGTAAGCAAACATTTACAAATGATCCTTTCTACTTAATTCCACCCTAATGAAGAAGTGGCAGATCTCTGGATAGGAAGACTACAAGACTACATTGAACTTCTGACCACTTGTAAACAGGAATGCCCAGGAAAGAAAAAGGGATTTCTTTGAGTTTGAACAGGACTGACAATAAGTAGCTATTTGATATTGGCCACTTTTTTCTCAATACACTATAGCATCTACCCTTTATTAACAAAGGTGAAGCCAGGTTAAAACAAAACAGAAAGGTATTGATCCATAATCCCATGACTCCCAAATGGATTTGCTCTAGCTGCTGTTCTTTGCCTCATCTCCAGATGCAATTTTCCAACTGCCTACTATATACGTTTGCCTGGATATCCCAAAGGCACCTCGTGGCCCACACATCCAAAACCAAACTCACTGCTTGCCCTGGCCTATGTTCCCAACTGTAGTTAATGGCTTCACTATGGCCTATGTTCCCAACTGCAGTTAATGGCTTCACTATTCACCCAGTCACCCAAGCTGGTAACCTCGACATCATTGACACTTTCCTCTCATTCATTAGATCTAATCAAATGCCAAATCTTCCTTGAAAACTCTCTTGGATAAAGACCCTCATACTTCTCGAGATCAGTGACTTAGCTCAGGCGCTTATTATTTTTTATTTGGTCACTTGTGATTCTTTTGTGGACTGCCTATTCACATTCCTTACCCACTGTGACATTTTAAAATGTATTTGCATAAAACAGATAGAAAATAAAGATTAAAAAAATCTTATAAAGCAATTTTCTTCATATCCTGGAGTTCTGAATCATTTAAAGCTTTTGTAGATGTTCTTTCTACAGATCATCAAACATCAGGATGAAAAGTGAAAATTTACTCAAATTTGGAGCTTGCCACATATGGATGTTTGAGATTCATTATACAATATGACAGATGAGTGACTTAATTCTTACCTTTCATATGGATGTGGGGCATTGTATAAACATAACCTAAGATTTACTCTCTTCATTTTTAAGATGCAGATGGAAATCTTTTAAAATCCCCTTTGATTTTTTTAATGAAGTTTATGGTTTTTTGACATTGTTTATTTGAAAGCTGGATACTTTTTTCCAGTTAATTATCTGCAGTCTCCCACTGATTCTATTTTCAGAACTGATATAGAAGATAGAAGCATGGATTTTTTTAAAGCATTGGACACAGTTTCATAGTCAGAATTAGAAAAACTGTCAGATCACTTGCCACAGAACTCTTCAACAATTTATAAAGTATATAGTTTAGTAAATATTGCGTTTATATTTGAATGCTGAAATTATGTTTATATTAAATCTAATAAATTAAATCTAAATTTAATATATATTTAATATATATAAAGATTTATATATGTTAAAGAATAGCTTTAAATATATGCTATTCTAGATATTCAATCAAGATTTTATTTTAAAATACACATATTAAAGCTTAGTGTAACCATTAATTTCAACTATATATGTAAACATACTTTACATTTCTTAGAAGTATGAGTGATTTATTTTATCAGAACGAAAGGCTTTTTATGATAATTTTAAATTTCATATTTACAATTCCTATTGAGAAGGCTACAAAGCAAGGCTTCAATCCTGCTTGTAAAATATACTAAACATAATGCTAAAATAGTAACAAGTCCAGGTAATAATTGATAATTGGAGTGGAAACAGCTTTTTACTGAAATTGGGGAACATTAAATAATTAAAAGCAGATGTTTGACACATAAACATGTTATAATAATTTAGTTTGTACGAATGCTTGTAATTTAATGGTAAGTTTTTTCCCACTGTTAGTTCTACATAATACACTTGACATTAAATACAAATTTATAATGGAAATGACTGTATTTTCATTTCTTGTTAGATAATAACTGAAAGGAAGGTTTTGTGTTTCATTATTTGTTTCTGCTCTAGAAGGGAAAAAAATCAATTACACATGCCTTCTGTGTGTCACTGTAGTTTTTTTTTTTTAAGGTGCAAGCATCTCCTAGCATAAGGCTAGTAGTCGTTTATTTTATACAAGTTAACAATCAATAGAATTCTAAACTCAATTTCCGGAGGTCTCCAGTGTCCTGGGGTGCGGCGTCTTATATGATATTGAAACAATAGCATGGGCAATTAGGTCCTAAAGGCTGTCTTGGTCTTGTTTGTTCTGTCCTTGATTACTTATCAACTCCCCCTAACCATTTCTATTCCTGTAAGCATTCTACTGATTAACACACCTTTCCTTTTGTTTCTCACTTAACAAACACCAGCTGGGACTATTTCTTTTAATTCTTTTCTATGTATATAAAAAAAAACACCTTGAACTGCACAAACCATTGTTCTATTAAACAAAAACTACCTATTCATGTATAGATCATGAACCCTAGTATATGAAATAGGACTGGGAAACAGAGTCCATCAATTAATTTTTCCCATGCTACATTTACCTTTAGAAAAGCACCATTTTCTACTCAAAATCTCTACAGCTACATTAGGGGGTCCTCCTATAGTGGGAAAAGGAAGCTTATTACTGATTCTTTTCTGGGCAATTGATGAGACAGGAGGTGGTCCTCTTCACAGTTCTGGTTCCCATATGTCTTTTTTTAAAATAAGTTTATTTTAATATCATTAATCTACAATTAAATGAGTAATATTATGGTGATTACCTGCCCTTCATCAGGTCCCCCCCCCCGCCGTGTCACTGTAGTTTTATTTTTTATGTGGAAGAAGTTAATTCATGAATCTTGTCAAAAATAGAATAGTATCAGAGGACACACCTAACTTAACCCCCTAAACATTTCTGGCTTCATCTGACTTACTCAGTTAGTTCTCTAACATCCCATATGTCTCTGTGCTCTTCCCACTCTGGAACATCTCCTGGGTTCCAGATGTCCTTGTTATTTTCATCATCGGTTTTAAGGTTGGCTGTGAAGAAAGGGAAGATCAAGCTGAACCTGTGGCCTGTTTCCCCCCTCAGAATTGCTCCTGTTCTTCTTCACACTCAATTTGGGATCACTGAAGTAAAGCATTTTCTATCTGTAATCATTAGCTTGCTTTTTGGTCAAAACAAGCTAAATTAGTAACAACTGACTTGAAAATTTTCCATCAATACACAACCAATACATTGTAGAATTGCAGTAATGTAGAAAATTTGGAAAAGACATATAAACAAAAAGAAGAAATAAAATAATCTACAATCTAACTACCTGGAGATTACCAATGATAGCATTCTGGGTATGTCTTTCCAATCTCTCTCTCTCTATATATGTATATATGCATATATATACACACACACATATATAACATACATAAATATTTAATATATAAAATAACATTGCACATGAAGTATATATTATATATAATATATGTAAAGAAATACACATTTTCAGAAACATACATAGGATCACATGTAAAATGTTTATATAAAAGAACAAGTCAAACATACAATCAATATGGTTTGGGTAGAAGTGTCTTGTCTGGCATTGTGTTTTACTATATGGAAGCTCTTTGATACCTTTTCCATGCAAGCATGACATAATTCTTAAAAAATTAAAGCAGTTTACAATCGTTCTGACTATTGGGACAGCAAATGGAGACCCACATTAGGTACAGAACATTATTTTAAGTCTTTTTAAGCATCCCCAGAGATGTACCTGGCTGGAAGGTTTTCAGTTCTGCCAATTCTTTCAAAATTATCTGCTTCTATCTAGTATGGGCTTTGTAAACTCTAATTACAGATTTATACATAACATTTTATATATGACTCATTGTTCTCAGAATTTAGTTTATTAGATCTACATTATCAGAAATACAGGCAGCACAGAAATACACCCAAATTTGAACTAGTCTTCCATGCAGTGAATGTCTCTTGAATAAGGAAAATAGACTCCTGAGTATGTAGAGCAACAATAACTGAAAATTTTAAACGATCCCCAGACCTCTTTTTAGCCATTATTTTAAACATTTTTCCAGATAAAACCTTTTACAGTTAGCTAAGTTGATGAAGGAACTTCACTTCCTTTCTCTGCCCACCCTCTGGTAATTGTGATCATGATGACCGATGGAACTGGAGCCTTCTATATTTTTAAAGATGTGTAAAATGTTCGACTCTGTGAAAATGTATAAGCCAAAATGCTGGGAAAACACTCCCCAAAATATTTGCTCTTGTTTATTGGACATGTGACTATATAAATCATCACATGGGGTTTAATTTAGAAGCATTTCAATGTAAGATAAAATTGCTTAATTTTTTGTTTTGGTGTGGTCTGCAAAAACTATTAGCTCAATGGAGACAGAAACCTCATCTATTTTGATCTTCATCATAGTCTCAGGGATGATCATATTGCCTGGTATATAATAGGCTCTCAATAAATATTTACTGAATTAATGAATGAATTCTGTGAAATTGCCAGAATATAGTAGGGTAGGTAGTGAAGAAGCTAAGCACCTTGGTAACTAGACCCTAAGTAATAAAAAAGTTATTTAACCATACATGACATTCTTGGTCTTCTCTCAGGAAATATGCCAAAAAATGTGAATAACTCAAGGCAAATTAATTTCCATTACTAGAAAAATTACCTACTGCAACATTAGAGTAAAAGCAGCATCTTTATATGTAAATGGCTGTTCATGATTTCCTCAACCATTTGAATTCACCTTTAATAAGTGCTAGTGTTAGTATTACTCTCCCTATAATTTTGCTCCCAAAGAAAAGATTATAGTGATTATATTGATCTATACACTTTATTAAGTAAAAGCTTTATTACCTGTGATTGCTTGTATTTTTGGTGGTCCAATATTCCCAGGACCCATGGCTCCAACAGCAGATGAGCAATGTGCCTGCGAGAGAAGAAAGAAAGCCCAATATTCTGTAATTACACATGTATATTCATATGACCAGTAATACTTTAAATTTGATAAGCTTTCCATCTAAAATTTCATAGCGATTTCTACTTTAATTACTTATCACTATTATACAACAGAGAGACAGATGTCAAGTATTATTTTGAATGTGTTTTCCTTCTTCTTTCATAAAAGTATTTGGTTTAATAGACCCTAAGGCACAATTGGTCTTTGATCAGACTAAACCCCCAGTTCCAGCACAGTGAATCATGTATTCCTGGTGATAGGGGAATGAGCCACATTAATCTCTTTGAAGGTTAGAGCCAAGTTTTAGGATAAGGGCATTGACACCTTTGGGTTTTGGCAGTGTGTGGTCATAGTTAGATAGGGGAAAGTTTGGTAAAGTATAGGTAAGTTTTATAGAAGTAAATACAAACCACTAAATAAAATGTAAGTATTTAGACATCAAGTAGCTCATTCAAAGGTCCTGATAACAGCTTTTCCTTCTTTCCACTGAGTGTGAGTCACTTCCCCATCCTACCACCTTATGACACGGAGCTAGCAGATTTAAACAGCAACTCCAAATTAACAGTGTCATATACATGCTGAATGACTTTAGTTTTCATACAAGTTCAAATTTATTTTGCCATCTTCTGCACAGGATTGCCCCCAACTCACCACTACAGGAAGAGTTTTCCCTTTTTCAACTAAGAATTCCACATATTACACCATCAGCATAGTGGCAACCTCATTGGTTCCTCTTAGGGGTTCTTTGATACTTCAAGAAAATCCCAATTTTTTACTAATTATTCTTGCTGGTGTCAGACTCTGCAGCTCCAATTCACTCCACTGCTGGCAGTCAAAAAATTGTTATCTCATTGGATCTTTTCAAACAATACCTCTAGCTCTCCTTTCTCAGGTCCCTGCCCTTATCTCCTAAGACTTCATACATGTACAAAAGTTATAATATCCTGTTTGGGCAAGAGGAATAGTGTCTGTCCTTGAAAGCTGGTGGAAAACTCACCTGTGTCTTTATTATGCTAAACTATTCCAACAGCTCTAAATCAGCAATTAATCTATAACATCTCAATGGTTTCTGAGACGGTTAACTAACTATTCCTTTCCAAAAGGTGCTTCAAAAGTGCTCGGTCTCCAGTTAAGGTGTTACAGGCAGTTTTATGTGAAAATCCCAAGACAATATTCTGTACCTTTTTTTCTTTTTAATCACTAAGGTTACATGAACTTGTAGTGCTTTTCTTAAGTTATTAATCACCAGAATACTAATAGTCAATCAGGATAAAGCATTTCTTGGGACATGAGGGCCTCTTGTTTTGTTGAGTGCCTCCTTCCATGGAAAATTAAAATCCATAGAAATAAAAATGTAAACATGCCTGACAAAAATTGGTGTGTTCTCTGTGGACAGTGATGATTGGGTTAGTAAATCAGAACAGTGAAGGAGTTTCAGTTTATTAACTTAATGAAAATAACTGATTAAAAATAAAAGTTTCAAGTGAAAAGATGGATCAGGATAATAAAAACATTAAAAACCATGTGGCAATTGTTTCCAATAGGAATATCATTCCAGCCTTTACCATGAATCCACAACCAATTATCTGAACAATTTATCATTGCAATTCATGCCCTTTGCAATATGTAAGAGAGCTAGAACATCCTTGTTACGATATCTGTGAAGAGTGGTGAACCTTATTTCCCACAGGTCTTAAGAGTCCCTTGTGAGTTTAAAAAACAACAGGCACTCTCTTCTCAATTGCCTAGATTCTTAACAATTTGTGGTGGGGATACTGTAAATAAACCAATAGTGTATGCTATTGTTCTAATGCTGTTTTCAGAGAGTGTATTTTTAAAAAAACATCATTCTTGTACTCATTCTGCAGTTCCCAAGATTAATACATGTTAATAAATGAAAAGCCATTTCTCTCCTGGAAAACTTAATAGCTCATTAGAAACATTAATTATTCTCCCACAGTTGTGATACTCCAATTCTATATCCTCTAATGATATCTGTTCTGCAGTGTCTGAATGACCAATTATCTCAAACTGCATAATACTGATATACAGAATCATACACTATTATAGTAATTTTCCTGTATAAATTGTACTATTTGGTAAAATGATCCTAGTCTATTCTCCTAAGCATTCATCTTTCGCCTAGAAACACCTCTAAATGCAAATAAACATCTCCATACATAAACACCAAAGGGAATGGGCTTTGTAACCAGGGTAATTTCTTATCTCTGAATCTGTTCCAGTTACAAGTTCCACTTTGGTTTATTAAAGATCACTGTTCCTCAAATACTTAATATGCTTTTTCTATATGGCATAACACTACCTTTCCTGGGACGTATCAATCAATTTCAGCTAAGGTAGCAAAAATGAGCTTGCCTTCTCAACTTCATTAATATATAGCTCCTAACTTTTTCTCTTGTGTCCTGTTTGCTGAATATATTCAATGCTGTTATTAATGTCCTGACTTTGCTTTCTTTGTTTGGTCTCTACTAAGACTTTTCCCTGACCAAAAGTTCTTGGTTCCTGATCTTGGCTCCTGATCCTGACTTAGCTTCCTTTCTCTACAAATTTTATTTCCATTGCATGTTTTATTTGATTCTGCCCTGTTTTACCTTGGCTCTTTCTAGAGGGTGGAAGCTGAATCCAGTGCTGAACTGAGCCACTGAATTTGCTGCCTATTCAGAATATACTTGTTTATCCATACTATGGCAAAAAAAAAAATTGGGGAGGAAGAAATTGATAGGTATGTTCATGGTAAACTGGCCATAACAACAAAAAACTTCATTTAAAATAATTTAAAGTAAATTGACATATTCGGCTATAGTATGAGATTTCTGCCCCAAGTTTTCTTTGCCTCCACACGGGCAGTCTGATAACCAAGGTTCACTGATATCTAAGGAGTAGGAGAATGGAGAGCAGGGGGTTACATAAAAGTATTTTGATTATTCTGAGAATACTGACAGTGGCTGTGGGGTGGCCGAAGGTCAGTTCATGGAACTCTCTTAACCAAAAAGCCCACCTTGCTGCTGCAAGCCTCCTTGGGGTTACTTGTCCTAACCCCAAATGCTAGTCAACTGATTAGATTCCATAGCTCTATCTGGGCATGTACCCGGAAGCCAATTATAGCAGGCTAAAGCTAGTTTGTCCCGTTATTTGGCTCATAATATTTCCTTTTCCAATTTCCTGTGTAGACCAAAAAAAAAAAAAAATTAAGGGAACTGGATTTTGGGGGCCTAATTAATACTGTCTAATTGAAATTGTTTTATAGAAATACTGTCTAGGCTTAAAAATCCTAGCTACCACTCTATGCAATAGTTGTCAAGCATTCTTTGACCATAAATGTAAATGACAAACATTTTGAAATGTGGCTATTGCTACCATAGTTACAGAACTATTTTCCTGTTCAGTGTTCAGGTAGTTTAGAAAAAATGTAATTATGTTTGCTAGAAATGTACTAGAGGTTATACTCTCATGCATAATCAGCTCAGCAACCTCCTGTGAATGTATCAGATGACACAGCCCTGCTCCCACAGCAAGGTTGGAACGAGTTGTTCAAACACAATTTCACAACTTAGTATGAACAGAACTAATTCATCTGTAAATACACTACCACCTGTCCAGACTCAAAATCGTCTTCTTCTTCGGGATAAAGCAGGTTAGAGAGGGATTGTAGAGCTTCAACAGAAGAAATTGTTTCAGTCTCCATATGTTCAGATCTTGTATTTTCATATTCCATGTTTTCAGATTCCATATTCTGAGGAAGAAGATAATCAGAAAGAGGTATTTTAGACTTCTATTTTATTTAAGACAATATTTTTTTAAATTGCCATATCTCCATTCTTTCCCAGGATCACTCCATTATTTCTTATTCTTCCTTGAAAATGCTTGTAAACTCCTTCAGATATATATTTCGCTGACTCACAGACCTGGGGCAGTAAGTAAACTCAAGTATTCAGCTTGCTTTACTAAAACTTTATGCTCATTCTAACAAGCATTTATTGAGCACCTACTACAGTGATTCTCAGGTTTTAGCATATTTCAGAATCATTTGGGGAGTTAGTTAAAAACACAGATTCTTAAGCTCTGTCTCTAGAGAAAGTGTATGTCAGTTTCACATAGAATGTACGTTATTATTTGGAAATGTACTTTCGTAGACTACCTCTTTATCTGCCTCAGATATGCTCTTTAGGCTATATATTCCATTTAGTGAACTCAAAAGGATGTTTGTTGAGGGGTATGTCTCCAGGAACTTAACTCATTTCACACTGTTGCCTCAGGCAGGCCTGCACCTTCTACTTTACTTAAATTCTTTATCAACTCTTGATGCTTAGCATTATATTGTGATGTGAGAACTCTAATCCGTTGGTCATTGACTAGTGAAAGTTTACACAAAATTGCTTTTGACTATAATAGTGATACTATATATGTCTATTGTGGAAATTTTAGGAAATACTGCATTAAAAGTATAAATAAGAAAATTACAACTACCGATAATCTTCCCAACCAGACATCACTTTTTAAAATAATCTCTACAGTTATATGAGTAGGAATTCAGGATCTTTAAGAGTCTTGGAAGTGTCAGACTTTAATGAATAACCTGAATAAAGACTGTAGAATTAGGTCTATTGTTAGTGATTTGGGCATTAATATAATAGGAATCTTTTGTATACTTCTGCTGATATTTTTTAAACATTAATTTTATAAAATTACCTCACAGGAAATATTTCTTTAGTGCTTTGATTAAATGATCCATTACAATTTTTTTCTGGTATTGGTTTTATTTTATTTTATTTTATTTTATTTTTTAAGTTTATTTTGATATCATTAATCTACAATTAAATGAGTCCATTACAATTTTTGCATTGTGCCTAGAATAGTAATACAAAGGGATTCTCTCAGATGTGTGCTTATACAATCACCTGTCAAAATCAATCTGTATGCAAATGGTGCTTTACAAACCTGTTTTATTACATTTTATCATTATTTTGACTTTCTTTTTTAAATGTAAAACTGATCTGAATGCTTATCGGAGATGTCAAGGATATGAAACAAACGTTAAATTGCCTTGTACATCTAACACAGAGTCAGTATATCATAACGGTAAAGAGTAAGGGCTCTGGGGTCAACTCCCTAGATATGTATCTATCATTTCCTTCTGAGCTCTGTGACTTTGGGCACATCATTTAAATTCTTTATATATCATTTTACTTATCTATAAAATGGGAATAATAATAGTGCTACCTCAAGGGGTTGTTAGATTAAGTAGCTTAAAACATGTAAAAGAACTTAGAACAGTGCTTGGCACATAATAAGCACTCAACCTATGTTAGCCATTATTGGTCCTTTAAAAATTTAATTTTGCTGGGCATGAATAATACTTCTAATAATAATGTCAAATAAGGCAATGATAAAACTCATTACATTGGAAACTCATTAAATTGAAAAAGGTGAAATAAGAGGGGATAAAACAATCTTCTCTCACAATATGGCCTGGTAATCTGCTATAGAAATGAATAATTGACACACTAAATTAAACAAAGAGGCTCCTGTTTATATTTTAAAAGTCCCAGTTGATGATGGGTTCATTAAATACTTACTTAACATCAAAAGCAAGAAGTTTATTGAAACATTTTCTGCCTTGGACAACAAAAGGGGAAAATGGGTCCAGATATTGGGTGCAATGATATAAATAGTATTTTGAGTTGAGATTGTACAATAATACTTTTTTTTAATATAACTTATTTTATTATCATTAATTTACAATTACATGTGCAATATTACAATTATTAAACTACCCCTTCATCAGGTCCCCCCCACCAACCCCATTACAGTCACTGTCCATCAGCGTAGTGAGATGCTATAGAATCACTACTTGTCTTCTCTGAGTTGTACTGCCCTCCCCGTGCCCCCCAACATTACATCTGCTAATCGTAATGCCCCTTTTTCCCTCTTATCCCTCCCTTCCCGCCCATTTTCCCCAGTCCCTTTCCCTTTGGTAACTATTAGTCCGTTCTTGGGTTCTGTGAGTCTGCTGCTGCTTTGTTCCTTCAGTATTTTTTCTTTGTTCTTATACTCCACATATGAGTGAAATCATTTGATACTTGTCTTTTTCGGCTTGGCTTATTTCACTGAGCATAATACCCTCTAGCTCCATCCATGTTGTTGCAAATGGTAGGATTTGTTTTCTTCTTATGGCTGAATAATATTCCATTGTGTATATGTACCACATCTTCTTTATCCATTCATCTACTGATGGACACTTAGGTTGCTTCCATTTCTTGGCTATTGTAAATAGTGCTGCAATAAACATAGGGGTGCATCTGTCCTTTTCAAATTGGGCTGCTGCATTCTTAGGGTAAATTCCTAGGAGTGGAATTCCTGGGTCAAATGGTATTTCTATTTTGAGTTTTTTGAGGAACCTCCATACTGCTTTCCACAATGGTTGAACTAATTTGCAGTCCCACCAGCAGTGTAGGAGGGTTCCCTTTTCTCCACATCCTCGCCAACATTTGTTGTTGTTTGTGTTTTGGATGTTGGCCATCCTCACTGGTGTGAGGTGATATCTCATTGTGGTTTTAATCTGCATTTCTCTGATGATTAGCGATGTGGAGCATCTTTTCATGTGCCTGTTGGCCATCTGAATTTCTTCTTTGGAGAAGTGTCTATTCATGTCCTCTGCCCATTTCTTAATTGGATTATTTGCTTTCTGTTTGTTAAGGTGCATGAGTTCTTTATATATTTTGGATGTCAACCCTTTATCAGATACGTTTTTTATGAATATATTCTCCCATACTGTAGGATGTCTTTTTGTTCTACTGATGGTGTCCTTTGCTGTACAGAAGCTTTTCAGCTTGATATAGTCCCACTTGTTCATTTTTGCTTTTGTTTCCCTTGCCCGGGGAGATATGTTCATGAAGAAGTTGCTCATGTTTATGTCCAAGAGATTTTGCCTATGTTTTTTTCTAAGAGTTTTATGGTTTCATGACTTACATTCAGGTCTTTGATCCACCTTGAGTTTACCTTTGTGTATGGGGCTAGACAGTAGTCCAGTTTCATTCTCTTACATGTAGCTGTCCAGTTTTTCCAACACCAGCTGCTGAAGAGGCTGTCATCTCCCCATTGTATATCCAAGGCACTTTTATCAAATATTAATTGACTGTATATGTTTGGGTTAATGTTTGGATTTTCTATTCTGTTCCACTGGTCTGTGGGTCTGTTTTTGTGCCAATACCAAATTGTCTTGATTACTGTGGCTTTGTAGTAGAGCTTGAAGTCAGGGAGTGTAATTCCCCCTGTTTTATTCCTCCTTCTCAGGATTGCTTTGGCTATTCGGGTCTTTTGTGGTTCCATATGAATTTTAGAATTATTTGTTCCAGTTCATTGAAGAAAGCTGTTGGTAGTTTGATAGGGATTGCATTGAATCTATAGATTGTTTTAGGTAGTATAGCCATTTTGACAATATTTATTCTTCCTAGCCAAGAGCATGGGATACATTTCCATTTGTTAGTGTCCTCTTTAATTTCTCTTAGGAGTGTCTTGTGGTTTTCAGAGTACAGGTCTTTCACTTCCTTCGTTAGGTTTATTCCTAGGTATTTTATTCTTTTTGGTGCAATTGTGAATGGAATTGTTTTTCTGATTTCTCTTTCTGTTAGCTCATCGTTAGTGTATAGGAAAGCAACAGATTTCTGTGTGTTAATTTTGTATCCTGCAACTTTGAATTCAGATATTAGTTCTAGTAGTTTTGGAGTGGAGTCTTTAGGGTTTTTTATGTACAATATCATGTCATCTGCAAATAGTGACAATTTGACTTCTTCTTACCAATCTGGATGCCTTGTATGTCTTTGTTTTGTCTGATTGCCGTGGCTAGGACCTCCAGTACTATGTTGAATAACAGTGGAGAGAGTGCGCATCCCTGTCTTGTTCCCGATCTTAGATGAAAAGCTTTCAGCGTCTCGCTGTTAAGTATGATGTTAGCTGTGGGTTTGTCATATATAGCCTTTATGATGTTGAGGTACTTGCCGTCTATACCCATTTTGTTGAGAGTTTTAATCAGGAATGGATGCTGAAATTTGTCAAATGCTTTTTCAGCATCTATGGAGATGATCATGTGGTTTTTGTTCTTCTTTTTTTGATGTGGTGGATGATGTTGATGGATTTTCGAATGTTGTACCATCCTTGCATCCCTGGGATGAATCCCACTTGATCATGGTGTATGATCCTCTTGATGTATTTTTGAATTCGGTTTGCTAATATTTTGTTGAGTATTTTTGCATCTACGTTCATCAGGGATATTGGTCTGTAATTTTCTTTTTTGGTGAGGCCTTTGCCCGGTTTTGGTATTAGAGTGATGCTGGCTTCTTTGAATGAGTTTGGAAGTATTCCCTCCTCTTCTATTTTTTGGAAAACTTTAAGGAGAATGGGTGTTATTTCTTCTCTATATGTCTGGTAGAATTCAGAGGTGAATCCATCAGGCCCAGGGGTTTTGTTCTCGGGTAGTTTTTTGATTACCAATTCGATTTCGTCACTGGTGATTGGTCTGTTTAGTTTTTCTGTTTCTTGCTTGGTCAGTCTTGAAGGTTGTATTTTTCTAAGAAGTTGTCCATTTCTTCTATGTTTTCCAGCTTGTTAGCATATAGATTCTCATAATATTCCCTTATGATTCTTTGTATTTCTGTGGGGTCCGTCGTGATTTTTCCTTTCTCATTTCTGATTGTGTTTATGTGTGTAGATTCTCTTTTTCTCTTAATGAGTCTGGCTAGGGGTTTATCTATTTTGTTTATTTTTTCAAAGAACCAGCTCTTGGTTTTATTGATTTTTTCTATTGTTTTATTCTTCTCAATTTTATTTATTTCTTCTCTAATCTTTATTATGTCCCTCCTTCTGGTGACTTTGGGCCTCATTTGTTCTTCTTTTTCCAATTTCAGTAATTGTGTCTTTAGACTATTCATTTGGGAATGTTCCTCCTTCTTTAAATAAGCCTGGATTGCAATATACTTTCCTCTTAGAACTGCCTTTGCTGCGTCCCACAGAAGTTGTGGCTTTGTGTTGTTGTTGTCATTAGTCTCCATATATTCTTTGATTTCTGTTTTGATTTGATCGTTAACCCATTGATTAATTAGCAGAGTGTTGTTAAGTCTGCATGTATTTGTGGGCCTTTTTGATTTCTTTCTAAAATTTATTTCTAGTTTTATACCTTGGTGATCTGAGAAGTTGCTTGGTAGGATTTCAATATTTTTGAAATTACTGAGGTTCTTTTTGTGGCCTAGTATGTGGTCTGGAAAATGTTCCATGTGCACTTGAGAAGAATGTGTATCCTGTTGCTTTTGGGTGTAGAGTTCTGTAGATGTCTGTTAGGTCCATCTGTTCTAGTGTGTTGTTCAGTGCCTCTGTGTCTTTACTTATTTTCTGTCTGGTTGATCTGTCCTCTGGAGTGAGTGGTGTGTTGAAGTCTCTAAGATGAATGCATTGCTGTCTATTTCCTCCTTTAATTCTGTTAGTATTTGTCTCACATATGCTGGCGCTCCTGTGTTGGGTGCATATATATTTATAATGGTTATATCTTCTTGTTGGACTGACCCTTTATCATTATGTAATGTCCTTCTTTATCTTTTGCTACTTTCTTCGTTTTGAAGTCTATTTTGTCTGATACAAGTACTGCAACACCTGCTTTTTTCTCTTTGTTGTTTGCATGAAATATCTTTTTCCATCCCTTCACTTTTAGTCTGTGTATATCTTTGGATTTGAGGTAAGTTTCTTGTAGGCAGCATATAGATGGGTCTTGCTTTTTTATCCATTCTGTTACTCTGTGTATTTTGATTGGTGCATTCAGTCCATTTACATTTAGGATGATTATTGATAGATATGTACTTATTGCCATTGCTGGCTTTAGATTCGTGGTTACCAAGGGTTCAAGGGTTGCTTCTTTACTATCTAACAATCTAAGTTAAGTTTCTTGTTAAGTTATTGTAAACACAGTCTGATGTTTCTTTATTTCTCTCCCTTCTTATTCCTCCTCCTCCATTCTTTCTATAATAGGTGTTTTATTCTGTGCCTTTAGTTAGTATTTGGATGGTCTGCTTTCTTTGCTATGATTTTATTTTCTCTGGTGACATCTTTTTAGCCTTAGGTGTGCTTCCATCTAGAGCAGTCCATTTAAGATATCCTGTAGTGGTGGTGGTTAATGAGAGGCAAACTCTCTCAACTTTTGTTTGTCTGGAAATTGTTTAATCCCTCCATCATATTTAAATGATAATCGTGCTGGGTACAATATTCTTGGTTCGAGGCCCTTCTGTTTCATAACGTTAAATATATCATGCCATTCTCTTCTGGCCTGTAAGGTTTCTGTTGAGAAGTCTGATGATAGTCTGATGGGTTTTCCTTTGTAGGTGATCTTTTCTCTCTCTAGCTGCCTTTAATACCCTGTCTTTATCTTTGATCTTTGCCATCTTAATTATTATGTGTCTTGGTGTTGTCTTCCTTGGGTCCCTTGTGTTGGGAGATCTATGAGCTTCGGTGGACTGCGAGACTATTTCCTTCCCCAGCGAGGGAACGTTTTCAGCAATTATTTCTTCAAAGATACTTTCTATCCCTTTTTCTCTCTCTTCTTCCTCTGGTACTCCTATAATGCGAATATTGTTCCGTTTGGATTGGTCACACAGTTGTCTTAATATTCTTTCATTCCTAGAAATCCTTTTATCTCTCTCTGCCTCAGCTGCTCTGTACTCCTGTTCTGTGTTTTCTATTCCATTAACAGTCTCTTGCATCTCATCCATTCTGCTGTTAAACCCATCGATCGCTTCTCTGATTTCTGCATTGTCTTTCCTCAGTTCCCTCACTTCCTCCCTCAGCTCTTGCACATTTCTCTGTAGGTCCATCAGCATGGTTATGACTTTTATTCTCAATTCTTTTTCAGGAAGACTGTACATTTCCATCCCTTCCGACTCCCTCTCTGGGGTTGTCTGGTTGATTTTGGTCTGAACCATATTCCTCTGTCTTTTCATGGCTATAGAATTCGTCACTGGTAGGTGCCACGTATGTCAGCTGGGCTCTTTAAGACTTTAAAAAGAGAAGAAAAAAAAAGAAAAAAAAGAAGAAAGAAAGAAAGGAAGAAGAAAAAGAAAGAAGAAAGAAAAGGAAAAACAAAAACAGAACAAACAACAACAACAACAACAACAAAAAACGCCCAGCGGACGTAGATTCTGTGGGAATGCTGTAGGTGGCGCTATTGCCCCACTATTCTGCAGCCGTGGCTGCTCCACTCCGCCGGGCCCTTTATCGCTCTGGCAGGGTTGGGAACGAATAGGAGGCTGTTGATCTCAGTGAGAAGTGTAAGTATGGCTACGCTTCCTCAGTCGCCAGCTAAGGCGTCTGAAACTCCCCAGGACTCCCAGCCTGCTGGGCTGGGTGTGCTGGGGCGATCCGGCTCCTCCGCTGGGCTCCTGTCTCTTTAAGACCGCTGAGGAAAGCGCGCACTTTTTTTTTTCCTTCCCGGAGCCGGCTGCAAGCACCCTGGCGCGTTCCCCGCTCAGATCCTGCCCCTCTGTCTCTCCAATCTCAGCTGCACTGCGCAATGTGGGTCAGCGCTCCCCGCCAGATCACCGGGGCTGGCTACTTGGCGGGGTGTACTTCCACTCCCTCCTGGCTCTGAATCCTCTCCTCCCGCCGGTGCGCTCTGGTGGGGGAGTGCTCGGGTCCCGCCAGGTCGCGGCTCCGTATCTTATCCGCCTCTTGGGGTGCCGAGTCCTCTCGGTGTTGCTGCACGCTGTGCGCTTTCCTGTGTATTCTCGTCTCTCTTTTAGGAATAGATGTATTTGCTGTGTTTTCGTAGATAAATATAGTGTTGGGAGGAGGTTTCTGCTGCCCTGCTCACACCGCCATCTTCCCGGAAGTCCTGGTAAGCTCGGGAGATGGAATTTTCATGGATGTTTTGAGCTGTTATCTTGAGACATTTTGCTAAGCTTTGGGATTGCAGAAGGGAATAAAATATTTCATACTCTAGTTTCTTTATTACATTTTCTAGTATAATGGTTTTTGAACCTAGACTAAAACTATTTAAACCTAAATTCCACTAAGAGTTATACTTTACAAGTTAGAGGAGCATTTGAGAGCTAGAGGTCAAGATGATATGGCATCAGTCTTGTTCTAATATGTGAGATACTCTTTTTTTTGATTTTCAACAAAAGTGCAAAAACAGGTTAATGAAGGATAGCTTTTAAACAAATGATACTGGAGCATTTGGACATCCGTAGGTAAAAAAAAATGGACTTCAATCTGAACCCCACACACACTTATACAAAAATTAATTCAGTGGATCATAGCTTTAACTTTAAGTATAAAACATAAAACTGTAAAACCTTTTTTAGTGGTTTTTTTTAAGGGTCATTGATATACATACAGTCTTATTATGATTGTTTCAAATACACGTTCAACATTCACCTTTATTTTCAAGTTCTCACTCACTCCAGTGTGGTCACTGTCCATCAGTGTAGTAGATGTTATTGAGTCATTAACTGTATTCTCCATGCTGTACTACTGTCCCCGTGACCAACCTATATTGGGATTGCAAATCATTGTGCCACTTAATCCCCTTCTCCCTACCGCTGCCGCCCCCCAACCTCCCCCTTTGGTAACCACTAGTCCCTTCTGGGGGTGTCTGTGAGTCTACTGCTGTTTTGTTCCTTCAGTTTTGCTTTGTTGTTATGCTCCACAAACGAGTGAAATCATTTGGTATTTGTCTTTCTCCACCTGGCTTATTTCACTGAGTATAAGATCCTCTTGATCCATCCATGTTCTTGCAAATGAGAGGATTTCTTTTCTTTTTAAGGGTGAATAATATTCCATTGTGTATATATACCACATCTTCTTTATCCATTCATCTATTGATGGACACTTAGGTTTCTTCCACATTTTGGCTATTGTAAATAGTGCAGCAATAAACATAGGGGTACATTTGTCTTTTTGAATCAGGGATCTTGTTTTCTTTGGGTAAATTCCTAGGAGTGGAATTACTGGATCCAATGGTATTTCTATTTTTGTTTTTTTTGAGGAACCTCCATATTGCTTTCCATAATAGTTGCATCAACTTACATTCCTGAGATGGTCTTTTTTCTTTATCAGTAACTCTTGATTGATGTCAGTAGTCCCAGAATTAGCTCTGAGGGTCTGAAACTCTTAAGTTTAATTTTCTGGAGATTTTCACTAAGATCCTAAAATGATAGATTGTAGCTAAATGGTATCCAGCCAATATCTTTCATTAAAGTGAAATAATTATATGTAAGTCCCTCTCCCTTGGCCTCTTTATGATGCAGAATCAATATACAGTGAAAACACTAAGGGAATGTCTTAATTATTTCTATGCAAATAGGATTTGACAGGAGTCAAGTATCAATTAAGATAGTACTTTCTGATTACACATTGGACTTCTTGATAATAGAAACCTTCTTAATTAGATCTGATCTTTATGCTTGACACGTGCTATCACACTCTCAATTACTGATTTAATGATTTTGTTTTCTTGAGGTTTGCCTTCTTGCCAGAAGTAGGTGGGGGTGCTTCTATGTCACCTTGGTTTTTGAAGCACATCAAAGGTGAATAAAACAGGAGACACCCTCTGAAACATTAAGACACATGGAACTTTAGGACTATCACCTTCAATTGCTGATTTTGAAAGACCTCATCTCAGCACAATTATGATAACCAGTCTGCACCCAAACTCAGCATAAAACCCTCAATATGATTACAAAGCGTCAGATTTTTAAAAATCTTGCTGCGGACTGCCTGATTTAGGGTCAAACCTCTGGTGCTATTTAGCATGGAAATGAATCCCATCTTAATAAAACTTTTTTTACAAAGCTGTGAGTATGGCCTAGTCTAACTATAAAATGTGGGTATAACACTTAGATAGGGCTTTGCAATGAAACATTTTGAAAACAGCCACAGATAAATAGGCAAATAATAGAGGCTTTGAAATCCTTAAGCAGGGCTTTCAAAGCCTCTATTATTTAGTTTCTCTAATCTGAGTTTTATTATTTAAATTCTATTCTACTCTTCACAATGGGGAATACCCCCTTAACGATAGAAAATGTTCTCTCACCCTTTCTCTGGATCTCTTCCTCTCAGTTTGGATTTTTTGGACTCATAGTTTCCTCTCTGCCTGGATTGTCCTGTCATCTCATCCTTTGGTTATGGAAATCAGAGCCGAAATTCTAGATGGCCTTGTAGCAATTGTGCAGCCCCTTCTAAGGCCTGAATTAGTGGGTTCTGTTTCCTCTGGCGTCACCTTAATGATTTATACCTGTCACTTATTGTCCCCACCTCCAGGTATATTTTGGTGTTCCCATAGCCCCAGGTGCTCAATACTGATCTATAGGAGGAGTATTGATCCAGGACATTATAACTCTTTCCTTCCTAGTCTGCTTCCCCACTAAGATGGAAGCACCTCCCAGATTTCAGTGCCTACCTTCAAGAGTAGGATTATACTCTGAGACCCACATACTTTGCTAAGCATCGTGTCTATAAACACAATTCCAAAACACATCGTGCTTTTAGTAAGCACAAGGACATCCTGTGAGCAGGAAGGAAGAGCACTTGCCCAGGAGAGACCTGTGGACTCTGTAATCCTCGGCCTTGGCCTCAGCCCTTTTTGACTCTGTAAACCAGATCTGGTTGATCCCAGGAATGATCAGTTTTCTCATATAGCTGAGTCACTGTGTGATGGTTAGAACCTACTTCTGTATGATGGTTTTGTTCCAATGATGAAAAGACTCTTTTTCAGAGTGGTCAGATTTTAAGAAAAGGTGTTAACTTCCTCCTAATAATAGGTTGACTGTCATGGACTGTTTGTTACTGAATTAGCATAAATGCCACCCCATTCTAAAATTTCCTTTGCATCTCAAAAGGAAAGCCAGGAATCATATTCCCTGGAATCCTCTTCTCTTTATAGTTCTAGTTTACAGCTGGTACTAAGAAGATTAAATAAAATACCACATGGGAAATACCACACACAATGCCTGGCATGAAATATTTAATCAGTTTGAGGTGTTTTCCTCTTCTTTTTCAACTTTGGTTACTGATGTCACTGTAAGAACATACCGAATCTCATGAATCTATAACCTTGAGAAAGCTATCAAATATATTCAGTAATCAATAGTGACCACTTTTTCTTGAGAAATATTAACTACCAAAACAGCAAAACCTGGAACTGACCTAGTATAAGTCAATGTGAGGGAGGAAGAAAGAGCAGTTATAACACATGTGTTAGAAAAGTCATAATAATTGTACATTGCCTGCACAACAAGGTTAGGATCCATTTTTTAATGAATAATGATTATGTTGTCATTTTACTGTGTGTTATGCACACCTCCTTAGGCCATCTTAAACCTTAGAGTACACTCTGATGAAATATTAACTAAAAGAGAATTGATACATTCTAAAAAGCAAAGGTAGGAAAGAAAGTAACCATACCATTGGCCCTCACCACCCTGTCTTAAAGAATTCATTATAGTCTGGCTTGGGGTATTACATTCTTCTAAAAGAGACAAACTTTGTTGGTACCAGAATAATTGTAATTAAACTCTTTGTGTTGTTTTTTGACCGGCCATTCAGCATCTGTTCTATACATCCAGCTGCTGAGCCCTCATATGACAAAGAGAGGAGGATAGAAGCAGAATGTGACAAGACAGGATATATCTCCATTCCGAAAACATGACTCAGTAGATATCAGTCACATGTGCTGAAGTGAGGAAGAAAATGATCAATTAACAGGCATATAGAATGTGCCAGGAACTTCTCAATATTATCTTCTTTAGTTCTTCAAACCAAAGTATTTTGATAAAAACCTGTGAGGTAGGTGCTCTTACTCCCAGTTAACACCTGAGGGAACTAAGGCTACGGTGCCCGCTGTCACACAGCCGGTGACTCCCATACCTCTGCTGCCCAGTACTGCTCATTTATAGTGTATGGCTTTTTATTTCAGAAAAGAAGCAAAACTCCTCTCCTTAGCTGTATGATACCAAAGATATTGTCTTGCGCATAGTAGATGTTTCCGTCTAGCACTACTGGGCATTGCTGAGGTGCATGGGTCAGAGAGTCTGTATAAATAACTCCCTGTGAATAAAAAAGCCAGAGGTTGGTCTGGATTTAAAATAGCCAAGGGTCCCTGGAGAATGAAGGTATGAGAGGACCTTTTGCAGGAGCTGGCGCACTGGCCTATGGTGCAACATTGCAGTGACTACTAATGCTGTAATCAGACATTCTGTGACCATTTTACACATAATATCTAATTTAAACTTCAAAACAGCCCTTGAGGTCTGAAGTATTATAACTATTGTTTTATTGATGAGGACTCCGACAGAGAGGTCAAATAACTTGCCCAAGTTCACACAGGGTCTAGCTGCCCCTGAAGTTCATGCTCACGATTATAGTGTGTTTAACAGATCAACAGTCTACTGTATTCTACAATATTAAATACCTCCCAAACATCATTTGATTGCATTGAGCTATGAAAGTCATATCCTGTAAAGTCTTCTTTTATTTGCAACTCCCGGACCATGGGAATAATATGAGGACAAGGCTACCTTTCTAACTGACCCATTCATTCCGAATACTTTCAGAACCTTTGGAGTACACAAGAATGGACAAGGTATGGCTTTCACATATCAACTTCCAACAGGTCTTACATCTTGCTGTCTTTTCTGAGGGCCACTGAGGCACGAAAGCTGTCAGTCTGCCTTTAGCCTGAGTAAGCCAGCAGAGTAAGATTAGTTAGGTATCAAATGTGTTGATAAAATGCATTTCTGATATATATCAAAAAAAGCAACAAAAAAAGTACCATTGGGTCAGAAACTGTGAAGCAAGATTGGCCAAGGTAACCGACCCCTGATTATTGGAACTGGTGTTGGTCAGTTTCAGACCTCACTGATAAAGCTGAGGCAGAATAGCCCTGAATAGTGCCATGGCTAACTTTCCAGTTGCCCCAGCAAATGGGACATGGGAAGGATGGATACCTTGTTAGTTCACAAGAATATGATCAAGATAGCAGGGCCCATCTGCGATAAAGTTTCCAATATGGAAAAAGACAGTCCCAAAAATCACATGTGGCCAATAGGCAAAGAGAGACAAAAAAAGGGGCACCTGAAAAGTATTTGACTCGGCAGTAGGGTACTTGAGAAATGGTATGTGTTCGAAGATAAAATGGGGCAGCTATTTACTGAGATGAGGAAGTCTCTGAGGTAAATTATTAAATAAGGAAAGAACGATGTATATGTATAGTATTTCATAGATATATTAAAACAAGAGATATAAACAGCTGTATTAAGAATATTTGCATCTGTTTTCACATACATAGGACAACTATGGAGGAATATATCCCATTTACATCTGGACAAGGAGCTGGAGGATAGCAGTGTGAGGGAAACTTTTCACTGAAAACCTTTTTTATATCGTACCACAAGCATGTGTTACTTAATCTGAAAATAAGTATTTTTAATAATAAATCTGTGTATGTGCACAGATGTCCCTGAGCCAGAAAAAAAATACTCTGAAAAAATGCACTGTTTTCAGAATGAAAAGATGGTGCTGGTTCAGACTCGAGAAAAGAGGATGAAACTCAGAAACTAGAAAGAAGAAACTGGCATTCCATTGCTCTCCACTCAGAGCCATGAGTCCTGAGATGCAATCCTCACAGGGTAGATGGCCAATATAACAACTTTAAAATGCAGCGTTTCCTTTCTGAACACCTATTGTATTTCCTCATTTGGAGCAAAGACTACCTTTATAGACTTTCCAATATGTGCAAGCTGAGCTTCATGAGGTCTCATTCTCATTTCTCCTGCCTAATAAAAGGTAAAGAAGTTAGAGATAAAGTACGTCTGAACTACCTTTCAAAGTTGAGAGCTCTGAATTTATATATGGCAAGAGTGAGCTTGATGGTTATTTTTTCAAGCAAGAAAGAGCCCACATTGTATCATGCACAACGTGGCAAACCCTGAATGACTAGGAGAACAAAATCCTGAGCTCCAACAAAATTGTGACTCCATCAAGTCCACATACTTATGAGACTTTCGTGGAGTCACTGTATTCAGTTTTCATATCATCTACCTAAAGGTTCTAATCTCACTGAAGTATCCTTCAGTCCAGGGAAAATTTAATAGCAGGTGTGCCAGACTGAGTGCAACAAAGGCTCCAATTCTTTCTACTTGGCTATCCACAACAACTTGCAATACGACTTTGAAGTTCCTTCCATTAAAAGAGTCTATATTCCCAGCCTTTGGTTGGGGGCTGGCCTCGTGACTTGCTTTAGAAGATATGATGTAGTGAAGTGACAAGGTGCCAGTTTCAAGCCCAGGCCTCACGTAGCCTCATGCGCTCCTCTTCACTCTCTCCTGCACTTCTGTATAAGCACAAGTGTAGGTTAGCCTTCTGGAGAATAAGAGAACATGTGCAGGACAGCCAAGTCATCCAAGCTGAGGCCATCCCAGACCACTGAGCTCCCAGTCCGTCTGCCAGCACCGATGCCTGAGGCCCGGCGGAGATAAGCTGAGATGAACTAAGCCCCAGTTAGATCATTAGCATGGCCCAGCTGAACCAGAGACTCTTACCTAATAATAGCAAGTGGTTACTTTAAGCCACTTAGTGTGTGGGTTGTTTGTTACGTAGCAGTATTACTACAACAAGGATAAACTGCACAGCGGGAAAATAAGGCACTTTTAAAACATTATATGTTTTACTAATATTTGTTCTGATAATTTTTATGAGCATTTCTTCTGAAGAAAGAAAGAAGCACTTCAAAGCAGAAATAAGTGGATTACATTTATGAGAAAATCATTTTTCTTTTGATTTCCTATGTTTGAAAGGTTACCTGTCAATTAGAGTAAGATTCTTCATTCTCCATTCAGTCTTGTCTATCTTTTCCTCAAATACCCATGGACTAGACTCCTATCTACAGTGCTCAGAACTCAGACATTGGGGATGTTCCATGAATAGCCGACATACGTCTCCACCCCCTCCCCCCACTCACTCCCGTGCCTTTGCCCACAACTCTGAGCCCAGCCAACTGAGAGCCCTGCCCCAGTACCCGAGACCACGGCATCTGAAATAGCATCTCATTGTTCACATTTCCAGACCAGGGGCATGGTGACCCAGACAAAGCTGTTAGCCTTCAATGTGCCCCAGTTTCCTTCACTGCTAGCAAGGATAAGACCTCAAGACTAGTGGAAGGAACCCTTCAGTTGCAGTATTCCCAACCATTTATATATATATATTTGAAGTGTCTAGACTAGGCCCCACATCAGCCAGCTACAACTTACTATGTTTCCGCATTGGCTCTCCTAGGGGAGAGGCCTATGCCACCAACCAGCACCTGTCTGCTCAGCTCCTGGCCCGGCTCCGGGCGTCCCTTGGCTCCATACAGAGAGCAGATCTGCTCTCATCATGCAGTGGACACCTAGTCTGCTTTCTTGTTCCTTCTCACTTTGGTCTCTATATATCTCTTACCTTGTATAGCAACTCAGACCTTCTTTCTCTCTGCTAGACTGTATGCTGTCCTATTTGTGAATCACTGAATAAAGCCTGCTAGATGAGTAAATCATCTGGGGAAAATGTTCACCCACACCCACACCCAAAATGGATTAGTACCATTAAAGGCTAAGTAAA
>JAVSCE010010182.1:0-22183 GCA_032199065.1 Smutsia gigantea
GTTCCACTAGGCACATATTTTCAAATACTCAAGGGCCACATATGGATGCTGACTACCATACTAGATGACACAGATATAGAATATTTCCACCGCTGCAGAAAGTTCTGTGGGACAGTGGTATGTCTAGATTTTTTGTTCCCTGAGGCACACACAGTCCAGGAGGCAATCTAGCAGGAGCTCTACCTAACTCATTTCAACATCTCAGCATCCATCCCTTAGTAAATCCCCAGAAATGTCTCTTAGGAATGACATTGGGTAACAGACAGCTTGTTCAACCTTTCCTATTACCACACAACACCAGGGCCTCTGTTCTGTAAGTTCAATGTCCCTTATAGGCTAGAATCAGTGTAACAACTCAACATCATCCCAACACGTGGAAAGAGATAGAAACCGTAATAGTTAGAGGTAATCAGAAAGCCTCTGTCCAGTCTCTTTCCCCAAACCAAAGTTTCACTATTTAATGTGAGACTTCATGAAGAAGAGGACTTATTTCTCATTTCAGGTATGGCATGTAATTAAACTGCAGGTGATTCTAAAAGGAATTTTTTCAAGCATTAGAACAATTTCACAATTTGGCAGAAATAAAAATAGGGAGACACTGTTCAAAATTTATCACACTTTTTGGCCATGAATTAATACACCATAAGTATGCTGTTTACATAAAAAAATACAGGCATACCTTGCTTATTGAACTTCACTTTGTTGCACTTTAAAGATGTTGTCTTTTTTTTTAAGATGTTATTTTTTTTACAAATTAAAGGTTTGTGGAAACCCTATGTCAAGCCAGTCTATTGGTGCTGTTTTTCCAATAGCATTTACTCACTTTGTGCCTCTGGGTCACACTTTGGTAATGCTTGCAGTATTTAAAACTTTTTCTATTATTATATTTGTTATGGTTACCTGTGATAAGTGACCTTTAATGCTACAATTTTAATTATTTTAGGGTATTATGAACTGTGCCCATTTAAGATGGCACACTTAATCGATAAACATGTGTTCTCTCTGCTCCACCAAATGGCTGTTCTCCCAACGCTCTGCCTCTCCTTGGGCTCCCCTATTCCCTGAGATACAACAGTATTTAAATTTAGGCCCATTAATAACCTACAATGGCCTCTAAGTGTTGAAGTGAAAGGAAGAGTCACACATCTCTCACTTTAAATCAAAAGCTACATATGACTGAGCTAAATGAGGAAAGCACATTGAAAGCCGTGACAGGCTGAAAGCTAGGCTTCTTGCAACAGTCAGCCAAACTGTGAATGCAAAGAAAAAGGTCTTGAAGGGAATTAAAAGTGCTACTCCAGTGAACACAAGGAGTGATAAGAAAACAACACAGACTTATTACAGATATAGAGAAAGTTTTAGGGGTCTGAAGAGAAGACCAAACCAGCAACAACATTCTCTTAAACCAAAACATACTCGAGAGCAAAGCTCTAACTCTCTTCAATTCTATAAAGGCTGAGGAGAGGTAAGGAAGCTAGCAGAGGTTGGTTCATGAGGTTTAAGGGAAGAAGCCAAATCCATTACATAAAAGTTCAAGGTGGAATTAGTTCAACCATTGTGGAAAGCAGTATGGAGGTTCCTCAAAGAACTAAAAATAGAAATACCACTTGACCCAGGTATTCCACTCCTAGGAATTTACCCAAAGAATGCAGCAGCCAGTTTGAAAAAGACATATGCACCCCTATGTTTATCACAGCACTATGTACAATAGCCAAGAAATGGAAGCAACCTAAGTGTCCATCGGTAGATGAATGGATAAAGAAGATGTGGTATATATACACAATGGAATATTACTCAGCCATAAGAAAACAAATCCTACCATTTGCAACAACAATGGATGGAGCTAGAGGGTATTATGCTCAGTGAAATTAGCCAGGCGGAGAAAGACAAGTATCAAATGATTTCACTCATCTGTAGAGTATAAAAACAAAGCAAAAACTGAAGGAACAAAACAGCACCAGACTCACAGAACCCAAGAATGGTCTAACAGTTTCCAAAGGGAAAGAGACTGGGGAGGATGGGTGGGAAGGGAGGGATAAGGGAGAAAAAGGGGCATTACGATTAGCACACATAATGTAGGGGAGGGCATGGGGAAGGCAGTACAACACAGAGAAGACAAGTAGTGATTCTATAGCATTTTAGTATGCTGATGGACAGTGACTGTAATAGGGTATGTGGTGGAGACTTGATAATGGGGGGAGTAACCATAATGTTGCTCATGTAATTGTACATTAATGATACCAAAATAGAAAAAAAAAAGTTCAAGGTGAAGCAGCAAGGACTGATGGAGAAGCTGTAGCACATTATATATGATGACTTTCAGTTAAGTCAATGCTTATTTAACACTCTGAAATTCTTAACATTCTTGAGAATTGTGTGAAATCTACTCTGCCTGTGCTCTAGAAATGGAACAACAAAGCCTGGATGACAGCTCATTTGTTTACAGCATGGTTTATTGAATATTTGAAGCCCACTGTTGAGACCTACCACTCAGCAAAAAGATTCCTTTCAAAATATTACTGCCCATTGACAAAGCACCAAGTCACTCAAGAGCTCTGATGGAGATGTACAACAAGATTAATGTTTTCATATCAGCTAACACAACATCCATTCTGCCGTCCACGGATCAAAAATTAATTTCAACTTCCAGGTCTTATTATTTAAGAAATGCATTTCATAAGGCTACAGCTGCCATTGGCAGTGACTCTTCTAATGGATATGGGCCAAGTAAATTGAAAACCTTCTAAAAAAGGATTCACTACTCTAGATGACCTTAAGTACATTCACGATTCATGGGAAGAGGTCAAAAAATCAACATGAACAAGAGTTTGGAAGAAGTTGATTCCAACCCCCACAGATGACTTTGAGGGGTTCAAGACTTGAGTGCAAAATCTAACTGCAGATGTGGTGGAAAGAGCAAGAGAACTGGAATTAGAAGTGGAGCCAGAAGATGTGACTGAATGGCTGCAACCTCATGATAAAACTTGAATGTAAAAGGTATTACTTCTTATGGATGAGCAAATAAAGTGGTTTCTTGAGATGAAATCTACTCCTGGTGAAGATGCAGTGAAGACTGTCGAAATGACAAAGGATTTAGGATATTACATAAACTTACTTGATAAAGCAGTGGCAGGATTTGAGGGCACTGATTCCAATTTTGAAAGTTCTACTGTGGGTAAAATGCTATCAAACAGCCTTGAATGCTAGAGAAATCATTCTTGAAAGGGAAAGTCAAGGGATGCAGCTAACTTCAATGTTGTCTTAGTTTAAGAAACCGCCACAACCACCCCAACCTTCAGCAACCACCACTCTCATCAGTAAGCAGCCATCAGCACTGAGGCAAAGACCCTCCACCAGCAAAAAATCAAAATTGGCCAAAAGCTCAGGCGACGGTTAGCATATTTTAGCAGTGAAGTATTTTTAAATTAAGGTATGCACACTGGTTTTTTTAAGACATAATGCTCTTGCATACTTAATAGATGACAATATAATGTAAACATAACTTTTATATTCACTGGGAAACCAAAAAATTAATCTGACTCACTTTATTGTGATAGTCAGGAACCAAACTCACAATATCTCTGAGGTATGCCTGTAGTCATTTAGCACACATTTTCTGAGGTCATATTAATAAGGGCTGGGGGATAAAGGAAGAGAAATAAATAAATTCTAGTGGCAGAAACTTAAATAGAATAATACAAAGTGGCAAGTACTCTAGAATAAGGGAAAGTACCAGGAAATATGAAGAGGCTCAGAACCCAGTGGTGCAATGTGGTAGAGGGTGGGGGAACAACAAAGGAGGCTGCTCAGAAAAGAGCCTGAGCTATGTTTTGAAGGGTTATTAAGAAGTTGGGAGATGAAAAACGGTGAGAGGGTGTTGCAGATAGAGATAATGGCACTGATGAAGGTACAGGAATATGACTCGGACAGTAAAAGTCAAGTAGTTCAGTCTAGCTAGAGCAACATGAGAAAGAAGTAAGATTTGAGATTTAATGGGGCAGGCAGAGGCCAAATCATGAAAAAGCTTTGCAAGCTACCTAAGGAGTCTGAATTTTATCCCCAAAGCTATGGGAGCTGAAGGCTTTAAAGCAGGAAGAAGGTGTACAATCTATATTTAACAAAGCTCACAGAGAAGCAGTATGTAGGATGATTTGGGGGAAGTGAGACAGTAGCTGCGAGACCAGTCAGGAAGATGGGGCAGAAAGTGAAGAGACAGTACATTTTACCGCAAAAAAAAAAAGGGATGAGATAGGGCCCATCTGATACAGTTTTAAACACAACCTATTTCAAATATGTTTCTCCATTAGTCTATGCCTCTCAAGCTATAACACCATGATTCAATTATATAGCATAATTACAAAACAGCTACTAAAGTCAATCACATAAACTAAAAAAATCACACTGTACTTTTTTATTCAATAGCCATTTTTCAAACTAAGACTGAACATTTTTCTTTCTTCCACTGTGCACAATTTTGGAAAAACATTGCAGCCAGCTGAGCACATCTGTGCAGTGTTTAACAAGTGTAAACAATTTAACAGGAGTTTAATGAAACATTTCCTATTCCTTATTGGAAAAAAAATTAGCAAATTCTAAGATGGCAACATCAGGTTGCAAATTGACATTTTAAAATTAGTGTTGTTTTTTAATATGAATATGTCAATTTAAAATCCCATCTGGTTGCATGTACAGCTGTCCTGAATGAATACAGAATTTTTGGTTATTAGGTGCTTGGCTAAAGCATTCAGAACTGCTATGTGCCATCAACACCAGCAGCCGCAAGTACAGTACTTAGTAAGTAACTACATACTCATGCTCGTATGAGAGGGTTTCTTAGTCTGTCCTAGAAAGGAGGGGACATACAAGGAAATGAAAGGAATAATCTCACAATTTTTAGAAAGCATCTTTCAGTTTTACCTCCTACTCTCTTCAAAGGCAATGGACTCTGATATCTTTGATGCCATAGTTCCTTACCTCCTGCTTTATACCACCAAAATCTTAAGAACCAAGGCTTTGGAATTGGACTAAAACTGGGTTCAACTCCAACTGTACCTCTTACAGACTATATGAACATAACACATTATCTTCCTGAGACTCTTATTACCCCATGTATAAAATAATACCTAACTTGCAGAGATGTGGTGAGGACGAAAGAAATGTACATAAATTATCTATAGAACATCTGCTCATGTGGGCAGTCAATAAATGGTAACTATTTTTACACTCTCCTTTGTACCTCATTATAATTTGTATATAACAGTAATTATACACATACCTTAAATGTTTATTGTGAGGATTAAATGAATTAACATAGGTCAAGGGATTAGAACAGAGCCTAGCACACAGCAGGCAATCATTAAGTTTTGGCGCTGTTGTTACTATTACATGCTAACATCATAGCATGTTTCACAATGAATTACAATTTCTTTATTTGCCATCTTCCTCCCCATCTAATACTTAGCATAAAACCTCAATAAATGTCTGTTGACCAGTTGAATAAGTAATAGATGAATGGCTGAATGAATGAGCTAAAGATATCCTAGTTCTGTGACAAAAGGAATACCTCTGTGAATTCATCACACAGCAGCCATTCAATAAGAAAGTATTATTTTATGAATTGATTAATCCTATCAAGCCTATATGATAAATAGGGGAAGTATTCCTGTGGGCCTGTTTTACAGATTATTAGAAAGAGTCACAGAGAGATTAAAGGTTAAAATCACTCAGCTAGTATAGGAACTAGAATCTCCTTTGGTCTCTCAGAAACTAGCTACAGATTGTTCCCTATTAGGGCTTACTCTCTCTCCTTATTTTAACTATTACTTACGGGATTGGTCAAGTTTTTCAAAATCTCTGTGGCTGCAGGAAGAGACCTCTGAGTGAGACAATACAATGAATGATGGGAACATAAAGAAGGAACATGGCCAAACGAAGAGACACTCAGCATCTCTTCTGTCTTGAGAGGACCAAAGACCTGACTTTATTTGGCCTGAGCATAGAGAAACCAATTAAATTTGAAACTAATAAGAGGACAAAGCTCTAAAACTATCAACAAATGAAGACAAAGGACACTTAGATGGTCAAGTGTGAAAGGTGGTATGGGGGTTAGATACTAATCCCCCTCTGTAGAAAACATAACTAGATAGTCTTTCTGGGGAGTAAACATTTTTCCATTTAAAAAATACTTAATGACAGATTCAATGCAATCCCTATCAAAATACCAACAGCATTCTTCAATGAACTACAGCAAATAGTTCTAAAATTCATATAGAACCACAAAAGACCCCGAATAGCCAAAGCAATCCTGAGAAGGAAGAATAAAGTGGGGGAATTACGCTCCCTGACTTCAAGCTATACTACAAAGCCACAGTAATCAAGACAATTTGGTACTGGCACAAGAACAAACCCATAGACCAATGGAACAGACTAGAGGGCCCAGATATAAACCCAAGCATATATGGTCAATTAATATATAATAAAGGAGCCATGGATATACAATGGGGAAATGACAGCCTCTTCAACAGCTGGTGTTGGAAAAACTGGACAGCTACATGTAAGAGAATGAAACTGGATTACTGTCTAACCCCATACACAAAAGTAAAGTCGAAATGGATCAAAGACCTGAATATAAGTCATGAAACCATAAAATTCTTAGAAGAAAACATAGGCAAAACTCTCTTGGACATAAACATGAGCAACTTCATGAACATATTTCCCCGGGCAAGGGAAACAAAAGCAAAAATGAACAAGTGGGACTATATGAAGCTGAAAAGCTTCTGTACAGCAAAGGACACCATCAATAGAACAAAGACATCCTACAGTAAGGGAGAATATATTCATAAATGACGTATCTGATAAGAGGTTGACATCCAAAATATATAAAGAACTCACGCACCTCAACAAACAAAAAGCAAATAGTCCAATTAAGAAATGGGCAGAGGACATGAATAGACACTTCTCCAAAGAAGAAATTCAGATGGCCAACAGGCACATGAAAAGATGCTCCACATCACTAATCATTAGAGAAATGCAGATTAAAACCACAATGAGATACCACCTCACATCAGTGAGGAGAGCCAACATCCAAAACACACACAACAACAAATGTTGGCGAGGATGTGGAGAAAAGGGAACCCTCCTACACTGCTGGTAGGAATGCAAATTAGTTCAACTATTGTGGAAAGCAGTATGGAGGTTCCTCAAAAAACTCAAAATAGAAATACCATAGTGTTTTATAATATCAAAATAAAAAGGAAAGTAACCTAAACATCCAACAGTAAGATTATAATTAAATAAATTATGTCATGTAATGTAATAATATACAGCCATTAAAACTGGTAGTTTAATTTAAAAAATTAATGACACTGGAAAATGTTTATGATTTAATGTTAAATTAAAAGGCACTCCACAAAACTATACCTATAGCATAATCTTTAAAAGGAAAAAACTAAAAACAAAACAACAATAACAAACAAATGCTGACAGTTTTATTTCTGCATGGTAGGATACAGGGAGGATATGATATAAGGAGACAGTTGTTCCATTTTCAAATTTTACATAATAGGCATTTTTCAAAAAACTACAGGGTGGAGGAGACTTGCAGAAGAAAAGTGAAGATATTAAATGCCCTCAGGATTGATCAAGATCTTTGGAATCTCTGCTGGGTGAAAAGGATATAAAAGGCATATTATTTTTCTACAAAAGGATTATGTTAATCCTAGTAAGAACTGCCAGCAACTATAAGGGTAAAACACAATGGGAGAGCAATAAGGAGGAAGTCCAATCAGATTCCCAGGAGGTCACTTTCATTCCAGAATGTCTGTCAGCAGCAAAGCCAAGTTTAATGAATGAGATGAGGAATGAAGCTTGATGGGTGAAGAAGATGGCAAAAATCTAGCTAAGACTTAGTGTTAAAATTTGAGTTCCTTGAGAGCAGGGAAACTGTTAATTATCATACGGTATGATAACAACCATCGTACAAGGCAGGAGCAAGAATGTGGCAATAGAGCTTAGGAAGGCCCAGTAAGGCTTTGGGGAAGATGACTGCTTTAAAGGAGAGAGGTGTGAAGCTGGAGAGAGGTGTGAAGCTGGAGAAAGGGGAGAAGGGCATTCTAGGAAGAAGGGCAGCCCAGAGAATAGAAGTAATTTAACATGCCTGAGGAAATGACATTTACTTCAGTGTTGCTAGAGTACCAAGTGCAAGGCAGGCAGTGGTGAAAGATGTGGCTGTAGAAGTCATCAGGGGCCTGTCCCAGAGGACCTGAAGGCCTGGTCAACTGGCAGGTGAGCAACTGCACATGAATCAATCAACAAGGGCTCCAGCTCAGAAGGAGCTCACTCCAGCATGAGAGATAGGCAGCAATGTAAAGACAAGTGAAGGGTGGTTAGCACGGGGAACGATGCCAATCCAGCCTGGGCCTCGGAAGAGGCCTCTGAGAGGAGGTACCAAAGTTGAGACATACAAGAAAAAATAGGGCTAAGGGAAGTGACATCAAAGATGGTAGCACACTATTAACAACTGGTCTGACACAAAATCTGTAAATCAGAGAACCACTCCCTGCAAGGCTTCCCAAAAGGGAACCATTCTCATCACTAGAATGTAAGTTCCAAAGACTCCATTTGTCTTTTTCACTGATACGTCTCTAATACTAAAAACAGTAACAACAAAGAAGCTGCTCTATAAATATTTGTGAAGAAGAAAAATGGGGGGTGGGGGGGGCTTGCTGTTATATTAAAAAGCAATGGGGATTTCACAATTGCCAAAAGGTAGAAGTGACCCAAATGTCTACCAATAGACAAATGGATTTTAAAAACATGCAATGGAATATTATTCAGCCTTAAAAAGGAAGGAAAGTCTGACACATGCTACAACATGGATGAAATTTGAAGATATTAAGTGAAATAAGTGAAATAAGCCAGTCATTAAAGGACAAATACTGTATAATTCCACTCACATGAGGTACTTAGATTCATAGTGACAGAAAGTAAAATAGTGGTTGCCAGGGCCTGGAAGGAGAGGGAAATGGGGAGTTACTGTAATGAGTACAGTTTCAGTTGTATAACATGAGAAAAGTTTTGGAGATGGATGGTGGGATGTTTGCATAACAAGTGAATAGATAATGTCACCAAACTGTACATTTTTTAATTGTTAAAATGATAAATTTTATATTTATATATATTTTACCATAATTTTTTAGAACTTACAAACACATCAAAAAATGTTACTTAAAAGGAAAGCAATGGGGAAAATAAAAGAAAATAGAAAAAAGGTAAAAAAGTGAAAGTATAACTCTGAAGACTAAGGCTAACCTTAAGAGCTTGCAACCAAGGCAAATGGAAATGGCAGTCGACAATGTCTTCTCCATCCCTCCCTTCAACTACCATTTCCAACCACATCCGATTTAGTAATTTGACATGCAACTGAGTACCAGTTAAAACAAATACTACTAAGCACACAGCTCCCAAGAGGTCACAAACAAGAAAATCCATGGTTAATCTGAGTGATGTATAGGAAAGCACAGTCTCACTGACTTTTCCTTGTTATTGTTAGTAAGAGCCAGACAACTATCATTTAAACACCTACTATGTATGGAACTCATAAACAGTATGAGTATCTATAATCTTAGCAGTAACCCTGAAAGGTAAATGTTACAATTTTATTTTCACAGTGATTTATCTAGGATGATATAGAGGTAAACAGTAAATTTGAAATCTGAGTCCAGAACCCTGAGGAGTGATTAACTATTTACTTCCAAAGAACTGGCTACCTTCCTCCCTAATAGATACCTTTCTGTGCTACCCTGTTTTGTCTTGCCCTCCAGCTCTGCTGGACATTATTAGCTAGGAGTGCCTAGATTAAGTCATTACCAAATACCTTTCTAGGCAATCCCCAATGGCCAGGGATGGGATGCTCTGGGCACTGAGTCTCTGCAGGAGGAAAGAGGAGTGGCTCATCATAGGTCCTTTGGATCCAGAGTGACCAAGAAGGGCAAAGAGACTTATAACATTTGTAACAATGTTTCTTCCGGGTGGACAAACACTGCCACTGGCACTGCCTAAGATGTTACTGCTACTCAACAATGCTTCATTGATTAACAGTCCTCATTCCCTTTCCTCCCCCAAAGCAGCCCCTAGTGTCTTCTGGCCCATTTGCCCTCAGCCTCCCCAACTCCCATTTATACAACCCCCAGCCCAAGTTCAAGGCTACCTAAAGGAGATTTTTGTTTTTCTCAATGTATTTTTCAAAACATTCCAATACTGCAGCCCATTTCTTTACCTAGCTCTGCTAAGTGACATCTATTATCAAAAGAACAAATAATATCTGTACAGTTTTCAGACACTTCCACACACATTAAGTAATTTACTCTTTACAACAACTAAGAGAGTTATTAATATCTCCACTTGACTGAACTGGCTCAGTTTAATCTAAGTAAATAAATAAATAAGTAGTGGGAAATATTCACCAGAAAAAAAGAGGCTATCTTTTTTGTATCCTTTTTTTTTTTAAAGCTAAGAACCTTTCTCAACAGCCTCTGGTAGCATTCCTCTCGTGTCTCACAGGCCAGACTCTGGGCACATACCCATCTCTAAATCATTCACTAGCAAGGGGCAAGAGATTACCATGATTAATTGACTTAAACTAATTCGTTGGGGTGGAACAGAAGTTGGCAAACACACAACCACCACAGTGCTCATCACATCTAGAACACAGACTTGAAACAAATGAGGGAAGTAAATCACCTCCAAACCCCTTTTAGTGTGTTTTCTTCATGTCATGCGGACCTAACTGTTAGTGTGGGGAAGAGAGAAGAGACATTCTGTAGAATCAAGACTCTGTGGGGAGCACTCTGGAAACAGGATCTGCAGCCCGTAGTTTTAGTAACAGTACTATACTAATACTAGTTCTAACTTAAACTCTGTACCATGTAGGCTTTGCTAAGGGACTGCCTCTCCCCAGCCCTCAGTTTCCCCTTCATAAAGAGACCACCTAAATCAATGCTTTCAAACGGGTATTCAGAAAACTAAGTATTACAAAAAGGTATCCAGAACTGGAGGCAAATAGAGGGGAATACAAGGGAGTAGAGTTGTAAACCCCACTGCAATCAGAGCAGCTCTCATTTGATCTCTTTGTATTGACCCTCATATAACATTATTTCTAGTGCTTTTACAAAAATTTATTTAATCCACTAAATTAGATGACCAACAATTTCCCTTCCAGATTAACAATCTGTTCTTCAAGGAAGCAGGTATCAGTGGGATAATCCACCATAATCACCTCACCATATTTCACTGAAGTAATGAATGACATTCACATTGATTAATCCAATGGAAATTATCTTTCTTTTTATTTGTTTTGCTCCTACCTCTATGTCTCCCCCTTCTTTGTGTGCTTTCCAAGGTTATCCTCTTCTGCCCAGTGATTAAATGTTCAAGACTATTATACTATTCTCTATTCTTTACGCACTTTATTCTCTCTCCCCAGATAATCTAATCCATATTCCATGACTTTATTTACTATCTAATTACAAATATATAACAAATTTTTCTCTGGACCATTACCTTTCTCTAAATTCCAGGCATGTTTATCTAAATGACTACTCAACATCATTCTATGGATGTCTTAAAGTCATCTCAAATTCAACATGTCCAAACTGACCTTACAATATTCCATCCCAAACTGGTCCTTTTCCAGTGTCTCCACTTCACTGAAAGGCACAACCACTGACCTCCTAATTAAGCCAAAAACTTAAGAGTTATCCTTATACTTCCTTCTCCTTTATCCCTGACATATCCCTCACAAAGTTCTATCAATTCTACCCACTAAATCTCTTACATTTCCCCTCTCCTCCTACCAACCTAGTGCAACCTACCACCTTGTTTCTCACATAGACCATATCTGAGCAAAAGCATTCTCTATTATCCTTCCTCTACATAGGAATCAAAGTGCTGTGTTCCAAATTCAGATCATGTAATTCTTCTCTGCACAAAACCCTTTAATGGCTTCCAATTATTCTTAACATGAAAAAAAAGCTGATCTTGTAAGTTTTTTATTCCTGTCCCCTCCTAGCTCTATGCACTGCAGACATGCTGTCCTTATTTAATTTTTTCAAATATTCCAAGGTCTTTTCTGTCAACAGAGGCTTAACATATGCTGTTCTCTGTATCTAGAAGACTCTATTCACCATCCTCACTCTGCTTTTGCCTAGCAAACTCCAAATCATCTTTCAGACCACACATCTAATATCACTTTCTTAAAGAAGTCTTCACAGAACACCCAGACTCGGTCAGATCCCCTGTGACATGTACTCAGAGCAACATGAAGCACTCATTGGTAAGTACTACTTCAATAATAAATTTCTATTGTATGATACTGTATGTGTATGATCATTCAATTAATATCTGTATCCTCCACTAAACTGTAAATTCCAGTTTATCTGTTTTTTTCTCACCATATTTCCATATTGCACAATGTTATACAATTACACAATCTGCAAGCAGGAAAGTCAAGATTTCAGCCCAGATCTATTTAATACCAAAATTGAAGGTATTTCCAGTATGAGCTACTGAGAATAGTCAATCACTAAGATTAAGAGAGTAAGTGGTTTTCACTAAAAACAAAGAATGAGGATAAGTCTGATGCTTCATGAATGTCTGTAAATCTCTTCAGACCCAAAAAGTGAGTTTTCTACAGTACTGAAGAGGCTGGATTCTTCTTCTAAAATGTGACTCACTGGGGAGGCTGGAAAAATTGAGTTATTACTGAAAATACATCCCATGTTCATGGACTGGAAGACAACATTGTTAAGATGTAATACCACCCAAAGAGATCTACAGATTCAAAGCAATCCCTACACTAAAACTCCCACAGCCTTTTTTGTGGAAATGGGAGACATGATCCTCTTGAAAGAGAACAAAGTTATAAAATTGACACTTCTCAATTCCAAAACTGAATACAAAGCTACAGTAATCAAAACAGCATGGTACTGGCATACAGGTAGACATATTGATCAATAGAACAGAATTCAGAGTCCAGAAGTAAGCCCATATATCTATGACCAACTGATTTTAGGCAAGATCAATCAATGGGGAAAAAATAGTCTCTTCAACAAATGGTGCTATATGCAAAAGAATGAAACTAGAACCCTATCTCATATCATACACAAAAAATAACTCAAAACGGACCAGTGACCTAAATATAAGAGCCCAAACCATAAAACTCTTAGAAGAAAACATAGGGGTAAATCTTCATGACGCTGGATTTGGCAGTGGATTCTTACCTATGACACCAAGAGCACGAGCAACAGAAGGAAAGAATAGATACACTGGACTTCATCAAAATTAAAAGTTTGTGCATCAAAAGACATGACCAAGAAAGTGAAAAAGACAACTTATGGAATGGAAGAAAATATTTGTAGATCATGTATCTGATAAAGGTCTGGTATCCAGAATATATAAAGAATTCTTACTATTCAACAACCAAAAGGCAGCCAATCCAATTTTAAAAAAGATATTTCTTCAAAGATATACAAATGACCAACAAGCACATGAAAACATGTTCAACATCATTAGTCATCAGAGAAATGCAAATCAAAGCCATGAGATACCATGCTATACCCACTAAAATGACCACCTAAAAAAGGGGGGGACAATATAACAAGAAATTTGAACCTTCATATATTGCTGGTGGGAATGTAAAGTGGAAAATAGTTTGGCAGTTCCTCAACAAGCTAAACAATTAATGTATGACCCAACAATTCCACTGCTAGGTGTAGACCCAAAAGAATTAAAACTAAGTACTCAAACAATACATGTACCTACATGTTTACAGCAGTTTTATTCACAATAACCAAAAGGTAGAAACAACCCAAATGTCCATCATCAGATGAATGGACAAACAAATTGTGATATATCCAATGTTATATTATTCAGCTACAAAAAGGAATGAAGTGCTGATACATGCTACAATGTGGATGAACTAAAAATTATTACTTGAAGTGAAGGAAGTCAAATACAAAAAGCTACATATTGTATGATTTCATTTATATGAAATATCCAGAAAAAATAGGTAAATCCATTGACACAGAAGCAGACTAGAGGTTGCCAGGGGTTGGGGATATGGAGGAAAGGAGAATGACTACTTAATAGGTAAAGGGTTTCTGTTTGGGGCTATGAAAATGTTTTAGAACTAGATGGAGGTGGCTGCACAATATTGTGAATGTACTAAATGCCACTGGATTGTTCACTTTTAAATAGCTAATTTCATGTTACATAAATTTGATCTCAAGAACCAGCCCTTCACAAACACTTCCCTAAAAAATGAGTTACTGCCTTTTCTTCCCATGGCCCAAATTGTAGCAACAGAGAGAGTATATTTCTTGATTCTCATTAGGAAAGAAAACAAGAGCTCTAGGGACCTGCTGCTAATGAAAAGAATATAAACAAAACCCTCAATAACACTACTGTAGAATTAAATTAAGTCCAGTGCTATGTCTCACTTCAGGAAATAGAATTTTACTAAGACACCTACTGCAGGGATCCAGGAGACAAGTAGGGACAAAGTGAAAAATAAAACAATGGGAAAGTTTTAAATAGCTTTGTAAGCTTTCAGAATGTAAAGTACATTATAACAACAAATTAAATGCAATGGGTACAAACAGCAAGTCTGCAAGGCCGGCCTTGACTAAGGCAATCAACCTGCCATATGTTAAAAACAAATGTAGCTTAATAAAAAAAACCTGAAAGAAGTACTACATATTTACTAAAATAGCTGAAATAAACACAGTGATAATACTAAATGCTGGCAAGGATGCAGAGAAATTGTATTTCTAATACATTGCTGGAAGGAATGTAAAATGGTACAGCCACACTGGGAAATAGTTGAATAGTTTCTTATAAAACTAAACATGCACTTACTATACAACCCAACAATTGCACTCTTGGGCATTTCTCCCAGAGAAATAAAAACACAAAAACTTGTATACAAATGCTCACAACAGCTTTATTTTTAATAGCAAAAACCTGGAAGCAACCCAAATGTCCTTCAATGGGTGAATGGTAAAATAAACTCTGTTAAATCCATATGATTGAATTCTATTAAGCAACAAAAGAGAAATAACGATACATACAACAATCTGGATGTATCTCAAGGGCATATACTATATGATTCCAGTTATATATCATTTTAAAAATGGCAAAACTATAGAGATGGAGAACAGATTAGTGGTTGGCAGGGAACAGGAATAGGAGTAGGGATGTGTGAGCACAAATATAAAGGGGGTAGTACAAGTAAGTGTTTTTTGTCATGACAGAATCACTCTGTGATGGTGGTGGTAGTTTTATATATATATATATATATATATATATATATATATATATATATATGGGATAAACTGCACAGAACTACACACACACACACACAAATGAATACATTTTTTTAATGGTGAAAAATGAACAAATGAGGTCTGTAATCGAGTTAAAAATTGTACCAATGTCAATTACCTGGTTTTGATAATGCTCTACATTAATAAGATGTCACCACTGGGGAAAGTTGGAAAAGGACTGTATGTTTATTTTTACAACTTCCTGTGAGTCTACAATTATTTCTAAATAAAAAAGTGTTCTTTTTTAAGTAATAAAATTCAACAAACATTTCAGTATATTACCTACAATATGTCAGGTATGTGTAACGTATTATATCCTATAATGGAATGTTATTCATCAAAAAAATTATATAGTACAATGTTGTCTAAAACCAATTTTTTTTCAATTTTGATATTCTTGACCTATCCATTTTAAAAATGAAGACCCTCTTTGCTAAGACTAATCTATTAACTATTTCCTCTAATACAGTAACTATCACCTTAATTAATATATCCTAAGAAGTACTTTATTACTTCTACATGCCAAAGCACATTTTTTATACCATTGACAAATATATCAGGGGCTCAGAAATATATCACCAGCACTCCTTTTTCCAACAAAAAAAAAGCCTGAAAGGTGCAAAAATATGTGAGCTGGAGGAAAAATGGTCATTTAAGAAAAAAAAAATCGAAGAGCAACTATGTTCAAACACACAGTAGGATAGGAGGAAATATAGTTCTTGGAGTACATCCATCCTGGGAAACAGGACTAAACCAGAACACAAAGGAGAGCCTTGGCAGAAGGTGTATCTAGTATAGAGAAATGAGGAGCCTCTGAGTCCCTGGGAGGAGAGAATAAACTGAAATCTATCCTGCAACAGGAGTGTGTGAATCCTATGATGTGTTTGGATGGTCTGGACTCCTTCGCAAAGTCCCCAATCCAGCCAAATAGGTCTACTGCTGGACTCCCAACATACCTGTTGCTCTGCTGGAAGTCTTCCTGGTTACCCAAGCCAAAAGTGGTCCTCCCTTCCTCTGAGTTCCTACAATAATCATGGAAGTGTAAATTAAGACCCACTTTTGGGAACTTATCCTGTTCTACTTTACCCTGTAGCTGTATATTTTAATTCATATTCTCTACTACTAGGCCCTTACAAAAAGGCACTGTATTAAAATGGAAAAAAAAACATGTAAACAAAGAGCATCTGGTTCAGGTTTCATGACAATATGGCTATGTCCATGCTGTTTCCTATGCCTGAATGATAAACTCAGTTACATGTTAAACTGCTTTCCCAGAAGAACTGTCTGTCTTGTTTTCTCCTTTTAAAAGTCATCTTTCTTTCCTAGGCTTCCAGGAAATTCAAATGTAAATTTGTAGCTCACTTATGGCAAGTGGGGAGACTTATTCTATTTTCATTAGTAATGAATAATCTCTTTTTTTTATGTTATTTTAAGTCATTTTGTTAAGCTGTTCTAAATCTTTGTGGAATGAATATACCACAGACCACACAAATTTGGTAAACTCTACTATATTCCTCATAAGGTTATTAAAATTATGACAAATAGAACTGACAATGGCATAGGCATTCCCTTAAAAAAAATTCCATAAACCAAGGTCTTTATCTTATTACTGAAATGACTTTATTTTTATATCTGTATCATTTAATTAAGAGGTAAAAAGTGATGCTTCACTCACTCTGGACAATAAAAATAAATTTTTTGGATAATTTAAGTACGTCTTATCCAGTTCTTGATCTTGAGGTTCAATGTTACAATCTTAGGAAAAACTATAACTTAAAACATTACAGGGAAATATTTACAGATAGATGTATGGCCTCTCTTCATCTCTTTGACCCTCATCATAAATGGCAGAGTAATACTTACCTTGAAGGGCTCTTCTGGAGATTACATAAGGCAATATGTGCAAATCATCTAGCAGGTTCTCAGTAAATTATCATCTGATTCAGATCTCAGTCTACAATCTAGATGTCTTGCTTCAAGGTCAAAGTGTTTTCCATCATAGAATGAAGTCATAAATGCTAATTAGACTTAGACTTTTTCCATTTGATTTCTTGCTTAATCTGGTTTCTGACTTTAAAACTCAATAAAAAACTAAAGGTTACCTCTAACAGGATGGTTCTGCCAGAAGCTAAGCAAAACATTCCTTGGGCACCAGTTGAGCATATTTAGCAAGGCAATAATTCACCAGGGACCCAGGGAAAGAGCATTTACTAAGCCGTGCAATGGACTATCACTACACTATACATTACTCTCGTGCCCAGAATTTCCAATGCCACTACTCTCTATACATTTCATTATTTAATACTGATGGCAATGAATTGGTGAAATCAGTGACACTAGGCCAAGAAAAGACTCAACAGATAACTTTTCAAGCAATTCCAGACCAAGACTTCATCCTTATCAGATGTTAATACTTAATGTTCTTCTCTATCATTCATCTCAAACATTCCTAATATATGCTCTGGAAAGCTCAATCATATTTACTTTCCATCATAATGCAACCAACAATGTCAGCTCTCTCTTGTTAACTGAAAACCTATACAAGATAAACTTACATAATAGTTATCAACAGGTGTGCTATTAGCTAAGTAAGGTTTAGAGATAATTTAGGTAGACTGCCTACACAATAACTTGCCTAAAGAAAGTATACAATAAATTGTAGCTGCTATTATCATCATTAATAAATATTCATGAATGCTCACTATTCTCCCAACATTGTGCTGAGGCCTGGGGGAAACAACAGGTACAGATGCAGTCCCATCCTTAGAGGGCATACAATCTAGTGGAGAGAAAACAAGTTAACTATTACATATAATTACATAATTAAAGGGTGAATTGTTTATCACAGACCAAGTAATGAAGAAACCAGAAAGCTTTTCCTTCTCTTAAGTCACAAAAACTCTGAGTCAGGCAGGGCAGAATAATTATTCTTATTTTACAGAAAAAGAAACTGAGACCAAGAGAGAAAAAAAAATTCCTGTTCATATTCACAGAGATCACTGATTTATACATTTAACAAATCCTAGGCCATGAAGTATACTAGGTGCTGAAGAATCGATCAGTTAGAATTCTTTCCATTGTAAATGACAGAAAACTTACTCCAAACTAAGCAAAAAGTCTGATTACTGGCTTAATTTAACAGAAGCCCAGGATTAGGAAAGACTAGGGAGAAGCTGCAATTCAGAGCTCAAAGTCACCATCTCCATCTCCTCAGTTCCACTTTCTCAATGTTGGTTCTGTCATGGACCACACACTCCTCTTATGGTGGCAAAATGGCTTAACAGCTTCTTATCTTTCTAGACACTAACACCCTCTAGTCCAGCAATACTGGGAGAGGGTCTTCTGTAGTGAAGCCCACAAAAGTCCTGAACATCCAGTTTAAACCAATTTAGTGTATATATATATTTACCCTTAAACTAATCACTATGGCCAGAGGAATGTCATGTGTTGGTTAACCTAGTCTTGTTCAGATACACCAGAGCTAAGAAGTTCCTACACAAACAAAATAGGGTGGTGTGGTTCCAAAAACCAACCCCCTGGGTCCAAGACAAGGGGGAAGCTAAGGAAGCAAACTACATGCCCACCGCAGGGACCCCTGTGATTGTGCTCTCATAGAAAATAGTTTAGAGCAATGATTTACAAGTGTAGATGTCTGGTATTAAAAAGTTAAAGTGTTAGAGGTTTTATATCATATATAAAAATATTTTCAAAATGGATTAAAGACTTGAAATGTAAGACCTGAAACCACAAAACTCCTAGAAGAAAACACAGGCAGTAAGCTTTTTGACATAGGTCTTAGCAATATTTCTTTGAACCAGTCTCCTCAGGCAAGGGCAACAAAAGCTAAATCAAACAAATGGAATTACACCAAACTACCTAAAAAGCTTTTGCACAGTGAAGGAAACCATCAACAAAAGGAAAATGCAACCTACCGAATAGGAGAAAATATTTGCAAGTCATACATCTGCTAAGGGGTTAATATCCAAAATACATACAGAAACTTACATAATACAATACCAAAAAACCAAATAACCCAATTAAAAAATGGGCAGCTATCTTGAATAGACATTTTTCCAAAGACCTACAGATGGTTAACAGGCTCATAAAAAGATGCTCAACATAACTAATCACCAGGGAAATGCAATTCAAAACCACAATGAGATAATTACCTCACACCTGTCAGTTGGCTGTAATAAAAAAAAATCAAAAAAGACAAAAATAACAGAAAATAACTTGGGTTTTTTTGTGGAGAAAAAGGAACACTCACACACTGTTGGTGGGAATGGAAAACGGTGTAGCCGACTGTGGAAAACAGTGTAGAGGTTCCTGAAAAAATTAAAAATAGAAGGAAATTCCGGAATATGGCGGCATAAGGAGAGCTTGAATTCACCTTCTCCCACCTTCATACCGAATCTATACCTATACACAGAGCAATTCATCCTGAGGAAGAACTAAGGACTGACTGAGCACTTTCTGCATGACAGCAATAAAAAGATAACATAAAAATAGTAAGAAAGATGGACACACAGTAACAGAGGAAAATCCACCCCTAGTGTCACAACCGGCAGAGGAGAGGATATCAGTGAGAGACCTGGACACAGATTCCCTTCCCCAGGGATAGAAAAACAAACAAACAAACATACTTTAAAGTACATCTAGACTATAAGGGAAAGAACCTGATTTATAGAATTAAAGTACCTATCATTTGGTGGGGGAACAGCTGAAACTCTCTCCAGACGGGGATCTCGCAAGCACCATTGTTTACACTCCTTCCCCACCTTGATAGTGATGCAGGGAGCAGCACTGGGGCACACATACCAATTTCAGATTTGGTCTAGGTGGCTTCCCAGCTCCCCACCCACACCCAGACTCATCAGTACTGGAAAGTGCATTCAGGCTGCAGCTGCCCTAAGGGCACAGAGCCCATCACCACTAAACCCTACAGAGCACACCCTAACCACCACTGGGGTTTCCCTGGAACCAGTTGTTGCTGCATGCCAGACTGCTGTGATACCACAGACTCAGACACAGAGTTTTCCTGGGGGCTGGCCCTGAGCCTGGGGCTGCACCATGGGTACAGAGCCCATTGACGCCTAACCCCTGGAAAGCAAACCTAAGCTTCTGCTGCATTCTGGCACTAAGTAGGTAGCTGCAGAGGCAGAGCTTTCCTGGAGACTATGCCTTGTCGCTGCCTCCCTGCCAGCATGGACCCCATCAGTATCTACTCAGGAACACCTCTGATTGAGCCCCTCCAACTGTGACCCCTCAAATCATACCCTTAAAGCCCTAACAGCAGGCCCTCTCCCAAGTCACACTCACAAGGCCTCCAGCCAGCCAGCCAAAACCACCAGGCACACATAGTCTAACCAAGGGAGCTTCTCTATACTAGGCCAATCCTTCAAGGCTGGGAGAAGTAGCTCTTTCTACTAATTCATAGAATCAGGCACAGAAAGTCAAACAAAATGAGGAGACAGAAGAAAACTTAAAACAAAAGAACATGACAAAACTTCAGAAAAAAAACTAAATGAAACAGAGTTAAGCAATATACCAAGATAAAGAGTTCAAATTAATGATTATAAAAACGCTCACCAGGTGTGGACTTCCGGGAAGATGGCGGTGTGAGCAGGGCGGCAGAAATCTCCTCCCAACACTCTATTTATCTACGAAAACACAGAAAATACATCTATTCCTAAAAGAGAGACGAGAATACACAGGAAAGCGCACAGCGTGCAGCAACACCCGAGAGGACACGGCACCGCAAGAGGTGGGGAACATACGGAGCCGCGATCCGGCGGGACCCGAGCCCTCCCCCACCCCAGCGCACCGGCGGGAGGAGAGGAGGCAGAGCCGGGAGGGGGTGGAAGTGCACCCCGCGAAGTAGCCAGCCCCGGTGATCTGCGCAGGGAGCGCTGACCCACATTGCGCAGTGCAGCGGGGATTGGAGAGACAGAGCGGCAGGATCTGAGCAGGGAACGCGCCAGGGTGCTTGCAGCTGGCTCCTGGGAAGGGAAAAAAAAAAGCGCGCGCTTTCTTCAGCGGTCTTAAAGAGACAGGAGCCCAGCGGAGGAGCCGGATCACCCCAGCACACTCAGTCCAGCAGGCTGGGAGTCCTGGGGAGCTTCAGACGCCTTAGCTAGCGACTGAGGAAGCGTAGCCATACTTAACACTTCTCACTGATATCAACGGCCTCCTATTCGTTCCCACCCCTGCCAGAGCGATAAAGGGCCCTGCGGAGGGGCACAGTCACAGCTGTGGAATAGTGGGGCAATAGTGCCACATAGAGCATTCCCACAGAATCTACGTCCGGTGGGCATTTTTTTTGTTTTGTTTTGTTTTTTCTTTTCTTTCTTTTTATCTTTTTTTCTTTCTTTTTTCTTTCTTTTTTTTTCTTTTTTTTTTTCTTCTCTTTTTAAAGTCTTAAAGAGCCCAGCTGACATACGTGGCAACTATAAGTGACCAATTATATAGCCATGAAAAGACAGAGGAATATGGTTCAGACCAAAATCAACCAGACAACCCCAGACAGGGAGTCTGAAAGGATGGAAATGCAGAGCCTCCCTGAAAAAGAATTCAGAATAAAAGTCATATCCATGCTGATGGACCTACAGAGAAATGTGCAAGAGCTGAGGGAGGAAGTGAGGGAACTGAGGAAAGACAATACAGAAATCAGACAAGCGATCGACGGGCTTAACAGCAGAATGGATGAGATGCAAGAGACTGTTAATGGAATAGAAAACAGAGAATAGGAGTACAGAGCAGCTGAGGCAGAGAGAGATAAAAGGATTTCTAGGAATGAAAGAATA
>JAVSCE010010183.1:0-12626 GCA_032199065.1 Smutsia gigantea
AAAACCATTGAGCCTGTTGTGAGGTTTGTGGTTATGTAAACACGTAAATGCTAAATAAATTTTTGTTTTTCAGACTATTGTAAATACTGAGATACAAGATACAGAATCTTCTTTATAAAATCTAAAAAAATCTTTAAAAAAAACATATGGGATCTCTGTACTATTTTTGCTACTTCCTGTGAATCTGTAATTACTTCTAAATTCAAAATTTTAAAAAAGCCAACATACACACACTGTAACCACATTTGGAAAATACAGTATAGTATTTAAAAAAGCCACAATTTAAGACGATGGCTTTAAATGTTAAAAAATGCAAGTTAACCCATAACAGGGAACATAACTATGAAGTAGGATGTCATAAATATCTTGAAAAGTAAAAATTTTTAAACTGTTTTCTAAAAAAACCTGAAAAACTCATAGAACAATCATTTGAGAGAAAAAAGAACTCCCTTTAACACTTTGAAACATGTATTGTTGGAAGACAAAACATTTTAAATGATGATTTCAGTATGTGAAATTTCAATCCTCTTTTAAAGCCTGAAGCATAGGTTTCTAAAAATTTAAAAATGGAAAAAAGGGCAAAATCTGTTTATTTAAAATGTATTTAATTATATACCTAATAGTTCCTTCTACAAAGAACAGGCTTTACATGAAAGAACTGAAATGCAATCAGTAACTGCTATTAATTAACCAAAAAATTTTAAAGTCAAGTGCAGATCTGGTTCCAGTGAAAACTGAAAGCCTGTATGACAATGAAAATTTGGAGAGTGTTATGTATGTGAGTGAAGCCTGGACAGGACAGAGACCTGTGGGCAGGGCAGCAAAGGGAGCAAAATGCAAGAGAGGGAGGACAAAGGCAGAAAGAGAAAGAACAGTCAGGGAGACCGCTAGAAACGACTAGGAACAGAGATGAAGGGCAAAAGAGAGGCTAGGAAGAGTAAAAGGTGAGTGAGAAAGGAAGAAGGAAGGGGTAGAGGTGGTGCCAGACAGAGAGAAGGAAGGGGCCCATCAAGAACCAGACACAAAGGAAAGATGGACAGAGCCTAACAGAAAGTGAGAGAAAGAGGAAAGACAGGGAGATACAGAGAGAGCCAGACAGGGAGAGAGACACAGAGAGGGAGATACTAGGGAGAGGGAGAGAGTCAGATGAGAAGGAAAAAGAAAAGAGAGAGAGAGATTCTGAGATACCCAGTAGAGATGGACAGAAGGAGAGGGAGACTGAGACAGAGGGATAAAAGCAATTGTAGGCAAGAATTAAAAGAATATGTACTGTTTAATTTTTTTCTTCTGTAGTTCTCAACATAAGACTTAAAACCTGAAGCTTAAAGAAGAAATGATGATGAAATTCCCCTGGAACTAGGTTGAAATACTATACCTGATAAAAGGCCCTATTTAATAATGGTTATTAATATTCTCATGATCCTAATTACTTACAGTTGGGAATGAGAAAGAAACAAAAGAGGAGTAATGATGACATTAAGTACTGATAAAATGCCATTTAGTGATTTTCCTCCTACCTCCTCTAAAAATGAAAGGACTTATCTCTCAAGATCAAAATAATTGTTTCATATGGTGGGGTGGTGGTGGTGTGTTCGAATATATTAGCTCTTTCAACTACTGCTAAAATTTTGGCTAATTCCAGATAAAAAGCAAGCAAAACTCTCAAAGACCTTTCAAACAAGTCAGTTTCATGCTAATGGACATATTTTAGTTATTCAGTATCACCTATATGGGAGAGATTCCAGTTTTGAAGAATCATAAAAATGTCATAAAGTGTTCAGTGTAATTAGAAATCAGATAGTTTTCAAAAATTAGTTTGATTAGCATTTGATTATGCTAGTAATAGCAATGACAGATCGGATTTTGCTCTATTATAAGCACTTTAAAATATAAATTATTCTAACTCTTCCCCAAAAAGGGTACAAAAATTTATCAGTTTTGAAAGTTAAGGTTCTTAGTTTCTTAATTTCCAAAAAGGAGTCTTATCCATAATGTATTTGTTCACAGTGAAATTTTTAAAGATCAAAATAGCCACAAGGCTTGTCTATTTTAAGAGGAACCTGAAAGAAAAGTCATTTTTCCAACTTATAATTTGTTCTGTTATACACAAATGCCAATGAGCACACAGGTAAATGATTTCAATAAGGTAACAGGAGTATCATAAATTTTGGAGGAAGGGGAAAGAAACTTTACTATAGCTGAGGAGTAAATGACTCCTACTCTTCATTCTATCCACCTAAACAAATATATCTTTGCAAATAAAAAAAAACCATTTAAAAACATGGTCTCATTTTCGACATGGTAAGGATTTTAGCACACATGCCTCTAGCAAAAATTACAGTACTAAGTGAACATGAATAACTCTTCATATATTTGATTATCTTTTGTACACATTTAGCAAATGAATGAAGTCACATACCTTCATTGTACTTGCATTCATGGTATTTGCTTCATCATACAGAGTTAATGAAGATGTACTTCCCACAGGATCTGTAAACTGATGCTCTGCATTGCTCTTCTACAGAGCTCACTGCACACACAGCCAGCTGATCAGTCAGGCATTGGGAGAGTGCTGCTAGAGCAGTCTAAAGCACTTGCCGAGGACTCAGAGACAATAGAAAGTCAACAGCTGTATGTTGTGATGTCAGTAACACTCTAGCCAGTCACCACCCAGAATATCTGAAATGCATCAGAAGCTATATTGAGCTCTTCATTAGCAATTCAGAAGCAATGATGCAAAAGCCCATGAAACTGTGAATGTGCAAAGACTGTCAGGATTTCTGAGATTTCTTGCTATTAAAAATTTTGTTGCACACTGATGCCTGAACTCACACTTATGAAAATAGCTGAGATAATTATATTTCTCTCTAATTCCCTAATGAACAAAACGTATGGAATCTAGGCATGGTTAATATATTGGATTTTTAATAACTCTCTTTTGACACTTTTAATATCACTAACAAAACGCCTACAAAAAAAAAAACCCAAAGACAATCTGTCTAAAAAGCTGACATCCCGATAGTTTTGCTTCTTCAAACTAACTTTGTCACAAAGAAAATGCATTAAGAGCACAATTCCTTATTTCTTAATTTGCTTTTCCTAAAATTAAAATGAGCTTGCTTATTCTGGCAAGAGCATTTCTTCTTCATACCAACAGATGGAGATAGCAATAGAACTGTGATCATAGGACAATTCTGCCTCGTGTCAGATGCTTGTTGTCTATATTAGCTCATATGGTGGACTTAGAAGGAAAGGAATTAACCAAATTTTAAAAACTCAGTGTTCAGTAACTATGAGAAGACAAACAAAATAAAATAAAGAAAATAGAAAACTAATTGTGTCTATTGGCAAAACGTTGAATAAGCAGACAAGTGTTTTAAAAATTCTAACCATTGTTTCTGCAACAGCTGGGTAAAGCACATACCTCTCTCTTGTTCCCCATTTTGTGAAACAAAGATCATACTTTTGGTATGCATACAGGAATGCTGTTAAGGATCCTATCAGACAGTTACCTGTACTATTTGAAGAAACAATGTATACACTATTAGCCAGAAATACTGCTTTTCTCTGTCACTAAAAAGTCTTACAGAGTATATATAACCCTACAATACAGCCTAACAGATCAACAGAGCTCTGTACACCAGGTTAAGCAAAAAGCAAAGTAAAATGCACTGACTTTTTAACTTGGAAATAGGTTACTATTTTTTCAAAAATAGGCTCTATTTAGTCCTATAAAATAATTTAAGTTAATGATAGAAATAAATGCACAAAACTTTACCTATTTCAACAACAAAAGTGATAAGGCAGCTAATATCAGTGATTCTTGTCTGAGAGATTTCACGTTAATTTACTTAAGTTTCCTCAAATACTTATTTCCCCAGTGTACAATCCTTTACCATGCCCTGTACTTTTTGGTGCACAGATATGTGTTAAGAGGTAAAAATCAAGTACCAGCCGGATTACCCTCAAAACAAATATTCAAGTCCCTGAATTTCCCATAAATGGCTACTGCTTCTATCAAAGAGTACAAATGATGTTTTCTCTGATAAAATATTTTGTTACTATGAGAAACATACATTCAAGGCAGTTTTCCTTAAAAATCATAATAAAAACTCTTGTTGTAAAGCAGATGGACAAACTAAAACACAGCATACTGAAGGAACCTACTTTCACTGTAGCAAAAATGAAAACGAGTATTTCTACTAGCCTGAAAGGACAAGATAAATCCACTTGTATACAAAGATGTTATTATTTCAAGTGATTCTATTTCTCTTTGAGCTTTGGAAACTGTCAGGCTTTATAAATTCAAGTAATTGTGAAGTAGTGAAATTCATAATTTAAAATGTTTTAAAATGCAGTTTTTTTGTTTTTTACTGCTAAAAGAGAGGCCTCCCTCTAATTCTGAAGGGAAAGGACTTAGCTGTTATAGTGAACTCCACTGATAATGAACCCTTAATTTAGGGACAACCTACAACTAGCTAATGAGACACAGAAACTTCCATATTTTTTTTGGATACTACACCATTAATTACATGCCTGTACCTTGTAAGTGTTCAATACAAACAGTGAAACAGATTTAGAAAGGTTTCTTATGTCTTGTAATTGTGCTCCGAATGTGTTCCAAGGTCACATAATAAAGGAGACAATCAAAGAATAAACCTTCAATGAAAGAAATACGACGTAATGAGATTTAATTTTTTGCTTGCATCTCAACTTTTGTACTGTATTTCTTAGAACACTCAGCAATGTACTCTGCAAAAACAGAAGCACACTGACTATGAACACAGTGCTTAACTAGTTACATGGCAAAGGCATAACTGCCAACCAAATTATAGGAACTGGGTCAACTATGGGGCCAATATCAGAAATTCAGTTGTCTAAATCTAATTACTGACAGTGCTAATTAAACTTTCTTAATTTTTGGTGCCTTAGCTCATATATCATTTTTAATACTAAACCTTTAAAGGTGAAAATAATATTTGAACCTAATTCTCACATATTTTCTAAGACATTCTTGATAAAAAGAGCAAATTATTACTAAAACCAGGAGCCATATTATGGTAATTTTTTTTTAGAAATTTGACATTTTTCTCAGAAGTAGAAAATCAGTATTTTGTAACCACTAAGTAAAAACATTTTGGTAAAGATCATGAGTAGATGACAAAATCTACTGGATGAAAGACTATTACTGAACAAGATATTCTTTGATTACTGATAACTTATAATTTCACAGAGAAAAAGGTATGTTTATAATAAGCAGACTCTAACTTAATTAAGTGACCTAATTTAACATCATCAGTAATAAGACAGACTAACTATATGCCTCCTGATCTAATGAAACGTGACAAAAAAAATTACCTATGCAACATTCCTCTGAAAATATTTAATCTGATTCTGTGAGGAAACAATCAAATTTAGACTGTGGACCATTCTACAAGACAGCTAGCTTGAACCCTTCAAATATCAATATATATATTATGAAAGAAAAAATAGGCAAAATTATAAAAGATTAGAGAGACAGGACAACAAATACAAAGTGTTATACTTGATTTGATTCTGGATTTTTCAAAGAGCTATGAAGGTATTTACAAACAAACTGGGGGAGTATGCTCAGCATGTTAGATGTTAATATTTTATCAATGTTAAATTTTGGGGGTAGATAAAAACACATGAGAAAAAGACACACACACACACACCAAATGTGGGAAAATGTTAATAACTGGTAAAGCCAGATGTATTTGGATGTTCATTATACTTACAACTTTTCTGTACAAATTTTTCCAGCAGTCCTCTCTTTTTCTTTTTGAGGTAAAGTCTTAGATTTACTGTAGCATTTTCTTATTTGTCAGGAATTTAAAACACCTTTTAAACTGTGACAGTACTTTTAACGGGATTATTTTTTTTAAACAGTGTTATAAAAGGTGTGTGCGGGTAACTATATGACAATAACTGCAAGCATATATACTATATTCTCCTTTTTAAAACTTTGTAATGAAGTAAACTCTGAAGTAAAAATACCTTATATGAAGTGTAAAACAATAGGATGCAGCAGGACATTATTCTGTTAAGGGGGAGTTCTTTCCATTACTCCATGCTAAACAATGTGGGTTTCTGCACCACCATCCAACATGCTCATGCTGAGTAAACCAGGTTCTCCAAGTGATATTCTGTGCCAGAGACACATTGAAACAGCCCAGTGGACACAAGATGATCTGGGCATTTGACCCTCCACAGAAAATTATAGAAATTAAGCATTAGGACAGTAACTGGGAAACTGAAATGTCCAACAGGCAGGAAATTGAATTGGAGTTGTGATTATAAGGATTCATGAGTTCCCTGCTGTGGACATAATGGCAAACAGGACAAACCTTGTCCTCAAGTGTGTTACAACCCACCTATTGAATAACTCTGGATTCCATCCCCACTGCCAATATCCTAACATAGGCAACCATTATTTCCTGCTTGCATTTTCCTAAGAGGCTTCTTACTGGTCTCTAGCCTTTCACAAATGGTCTGATCGCCTTCCAGTTTACTTGTTATACCAGAGATGGTCTAGAGAAAGATACAAACATAATAATAATAGTGTGGTAAGTACTAGGATAGGGGAATTAAAAGATGCTAGGGAAGCATCTGAGGGGGCACTGAAGGCTAGTCTTCGAGGGTCAAGAAATGCTTTGTGGAGGAAGTAACATTAAGCTATCATTTGAAGAAATCTGCCAGATGAACAAGAGAAAAGAAGGATTTGAAGGAGAAGGAACAATATGAAAAAGAGCCAAAAGACATAGGATGAGTGGATTTTGTGAACTGAGCATAGCTTAGCAAGGCAAGAACTCCAAGGAAGGATTTAAAAGTTAAAAATGAGGCTGAATGAAGACTTCTGGGAAGATGGCCGTGTGAGCAGGGCGGCAGAAATCTCCTCCCAACACTATATTTATCTACGAAAACACAGCAAATACATCTATTCCTAAAACAGAGACGAGAATACACAGGAAAGCGGACAGCGTGCAGCTACACCCGAGAGGACTCGGCACCCAAGGCGGGTAAGATAAGGAGCCGCGACCCGGCGGGACCGGAGCCCTCCGCCACCCCAGCGCACCGGCGAGAGGAGAGGATTCAGAGCCGGAAGGGAGTGGAAGTGCACCCCGCGAAGTAGCCAGCCCCGGTGATCTGCGCGGGGAGCGCTGACCCACATCGTGCAGGGCAGCAGAGATTGAAGACCCAGAGGGGCAGGATCTGAGCGGGGAACGCGCCAGGGGGCTTGTAGCCGGCTCCCGGGAAGGAAAAAAAAAAAGCGCGCGCTTTCTTCAGCGGTCTTAAAGAGACAGGAGCCCAGCGGAGGAGCCGGATCGCCCCAGCACACTCAGCCCACCAGGCTGGGAGTCCGGGAGAGTTTCAGATGCCTTAGCTGTCGACTGAGGAAGCGTAGCCATACTTCCACTTCTCACTGAGATCAACAGCCTCCTATTCGTTCCCACTCCTGCCAGAGCGATAAAGGGCCCTGCGGAGCAGCGCAGTCACAGCTGTGGAATAGTGGGGCAATAGCGCCACCTACAGCATTCCCACAGAATCTACGTCTGGTGGGCATTTTTTTTGTTTTGCTTTGTTTTTTGTTTTGCTTTTGTTTTTTCTTTTCTTTTTTTTTCTTCTTTCTTTCCTTCTTCTTTTTTTCTTTTTTTTTCTCTTTTTTTTTCTTCTCTTTTTAAAGTGTTAAACAGCCCAGCTGACATACGTGGCAACTATCAGTGACCAATTCTATAGCCATGAAAAGACAGAGGAATATGGTTCAGACCAAAATCAACCAGACAGCCCCAGTGAGGGAGTCTGAAGGGATGGAAATGCACAGTCTTCCTGAAAAAGAATTCAGAATAAAAGTCATAACCATGCTGATGGACCTACAGAGAAATGTGCAAGAGCTGAGGGAGGAAGTGAGGGAACTGAGGAAAGACAATGCAGAAATCAGACAAGCAATTGACGGGCTTAACAGCAGAATGGATGGGATGCAAGAGACTGTTAATGGAATAGAAAACAGAGAACAGGAATACAGATCAGCTGAGGCAGAGAGAGATAAAAGGATTTCTAGGAATGAAAGAATATTAAGAGAACTGGGTGACCAATCCAAATGGAACAATTTTCGCATTAAAGGAGTACCAGAGGAAGAAGAGAGAGAAAAAGGGATAGAAAGTGTCTTTGAAGAAATAATTGCTGAAAACTTTCCCTCGCTGGGGAAGGAAGTAGTCTCGCAGTCCACCGAAGCTCATAGATATCCCAACACAAGAGACCCAAGGAACACAACACCAAGACACATAATAATTAAGATGGCAAAGATCAAAGATAAAGACAGGGTATTAAAGGCAGTTACAGAGAGAAAAAAGATCACCTACAAAGGAAAACCCATAAGACTATCATCAGACTTCTCAACAGAAACCTTACAGGCCAGAAGAGAATGGCATGATATATTTAACATTATGAAACAGAAGGGCCTCGAACCAAGAATACTGTATCCAGCACGATTATCATTTAAATATGATGGAGGGATTAAACAATTTCCAGACAAACGGAAGTTGAGAGAATTTGCCTCTCATAAACCACCACTACAGGATATCTTAAATGGACTGCTCTAGAAGGAAGCACACCTAAAGTTAAAAGATGTCACCAGAGAAAATAAAATCATAGCAAAGAAAGCAGACCATCCAAATACTAACTAAAGGAAAAGAATAAAACACCTAGAATAGAGAGAATGGAGGAAGAGGAATAAGAAGGGAGAGAAATAAAGAAACATCAGACTGTGTTTACACTAACTTAACAAGAAAGTTAAGTTAGATTGTTAGATAGTAAAGAAGCAACCCTTGAACCCTTGGTAACCACAAATCTAAAGCCAGCAATGGCAATAAGTACATATCTATCAATAATCACCCAAAATGTAAATGGACTGAATGCACCAATCAAAAGACACAGAGTAACAGAATGGATAAAAAAGCAAGACCCATCTATATGCTGCCTACAAGAAACTCATCTCAAATCCAAAGATATACACAGACTAAAAGTGAAGGGATGGAAAAAGATATTTCATGCAAACAACAAAGAGAAAAAAGCAGGTGTTGCAGTACTTCTATCAGACAAAACAGACTTCAAAACGAAGAAAGTAGCAAAAGATAAAGAAGGACATTAAATAATGATAACAGGGTCAGTCCAACATGAAGATATAACCATTATAAATATATATGCACCCAACACAGGAGCGCCAGCATATGTTAGACAAATACTAACAGAATTAAAGGAGGAAATAGACAGCAATGCATTCATCTTAGGAGACTTCAACACACCACTCACTCCAGAGGACAGATCAACCAGACAGAAAATAAGTAAAGACACAGAGGCACTGAACAACACACTAGAACAGATGGACCTAACAGACATCTACAGAACTCTACACCCAAAAGCAACAGGATACACATTCTTCTCAAGTGCACATGGAACATTTTCCAGAATAGACCACATATTAGGCCACAAAAAGAACCTCAGTAATTTCAAAAATATTGAAATCCTACTAACCAACTTCTCAGATCACCAAGGTATAAAACTAGAAATAAATTTTAGAAAGAAATCAAAAAGGCTCACAAATACATGGAGACTTAACAACACTCTCCTAATTAATCAATGGGTTAACGACCAAATCAAAACAGAAATCAAAGAACATATGGAGACTAATGACAACAACAAAACAAAGCCACAACTTCGGTGGGACGCAGCAAAGGCAATTCTAAGAGGAAAGTATATTGCAATCCAGGCCTATTTAAAGAAGGAAGAACATTCCCAAATGAATAGTCTAAAGACACAATTACTGAAATTGGAAAAAGAAGAACAAATGAGGCCCAAAGTCACCAGAAGGAGGGACATAATAAAGATTAGAGAAGAAATAAATAAAATTGAGAAGAATAAAACAATAGAAAAAAATCAATAAAACCAAGAGCTGGTTCTTTGAAAAAATAAACAAAATAGATAAACCCCTAGCCAGACTCATTAAGAAAAAGAGAATCTACACACATAAACACAATCAGAAATGAGAAAGGAAAAATCACGACGGACCCCACAGAAATACAAAGAATCATAAGAGAATATTATGATAATCTATATGCTAGCAAGCTGGAAAACATAGAAGAAATGGACAACTTCTTAGAAAAATACAACCTTCCAAGACTGACCAAGCAAGAAACAGAAAAACTAAACAGACAAATCACCAGCGACGAAATCGAATCGGTAATCAAAAAACTACCCAAGAACAAAACTCCCGGGCCTGATGGATTCACCTCTGAATTCTACCAGACATATAGAGAAGAAATAACACCCATTCTCCTTAAAGTTTTCCAAAAAATAGAAGAGGAGGGAATACTTCCAAACGCATTCTATGAAGCCAGCATCACTCTAATACCAAAACCGGGCAAAGACCCCACCAAAAAAGAAAATTACAGACCAATATCCCTGATGAACGTAGGTGCAAAAATACTGAACAAAATATTAGCAAACCGAATTCAAAAATACATCAAGAGGATCGTACACCATGATCAAGTGGGATTCATCCCAGGGATGCAAGGATGGTACAACATTCGAAAATCCATCAACATCATCCACCTCATCAACAAAAAGAAGAACAAAAACCACATGATCATCTCCATAGATGCTGAAAAAGCATTTGACAAAATTCAGCATCCATTCCTGATTAAAACTCTCAACAAAATTGGTATAGATGGCAAGTACCTCAACATCATATAGGCTATATATGACAAACCCACAGCTAACATCATACTTAACGGCGAGATGCTGAAAGCTTTTCAACTAAGATTGGGAACAAGACAGGGATGCCCACTCTCTCCACTGTTATTCAACATAGTACTGGAGGTCCTGGCCACAGCAATCAGACAAAACAAAGACATACAAGGCATCCAGACTGGAAAAGAAGAAGTCAAATTGTCACGATTTGCAAATGACATGATACTGTACATAAAAAACCCTAAAGATTCCATTCCAAAACTACTAGAACTAATATCTGAATTCAGCAAAGTTGCAGGATACAAAATTAACACACAGAAATCTGTTGCTTTCCTATACACTAATGATGAACTAACAGAAAGAGAAACCAGAAAAACAATTCCATTCACAAATGCATCAAAAAGAATAAAATACCTAGGAATAAACCTAACGAAGGAAGTGAAAGACCTGTACTCTGAAAACTACAAGACACTCCTAAGAGAAATTAAACAGGACACTAACAAATGGAAATGCATCCCATGCTCTTGGCTAGGAAGAATCAATATTGTCAAAATGGCTATACTACCTAAAGCAATCTACAGATTCAATGCAATCCCTATCAAACTACCAAGAGCTTTCTTCAATGAACTGGAACAAATAATTCTAAAATTCATATGGAACCACAAAGGACCCCGAATAGCCAAAGCAATCCTGAGAAGGAGGAATAAAACAGGGGGAATTATGCTCCCTGACTTCAAGCTCTACTACAAAACCACAGTAATCAAGACAATTTGGTATTGGCACAAAAACAGACCCACAGAGCAGTGGAACAGAATAGAAAATCCAAACATTAACCCAAACATATACAGTCAATTAATATTTGATAAAAGTGCCTTGGATATACAATGGGGAGATGACGGCCTCTTCAGCAGCTGGTGTTGAAAAACTGGACAGCTACATGTAAGAGAATGAAACTGGACTACTGTCTAGCCCCATACACAAAGGTAAACTCAAGGTGGATCAAAGACCTGAATGTAAGTCATAAAACCATAAAACTCTTAGAGAAAAACATAGGCAAAAATCTCTTGGACATAAACATGAGCAACTTCTTCATGAACATATCTCCCAGGGCAAGGGAAACAAAAGCAAAAATGAACAAGTGGGACTATATCAAGCTGAAAAGCTTCTGTACAGCAAAGGACACCATCAGTAGAACAAAGACATCCTACAGTATGGGAGAATATATTCATAAAAAACGTATCTGATAAAGGGTTGACATCCAAAATATATAAAGAACTCATGCACCTTAACAAACAGAAAGCAAATAATCCAGTTAAGAAATGGGCAGAGGACATGAATAGACACTTCTCCAAAGAAGAAATTCAGATGGCCAACAGGCACATAAAAGATGCTCCACATCGCTAATCATCAGAGAAATGCAGATTAAAACCACAATGAGATATCACCTCACACCAGTAAGGATGGCCAACAACCAAAACACAAAGAACAACAAATGTTGGCAAGGATGTGGAGAAAAGGGAACCCTCCTACACTGCTGGTGGGACTGCAAATTAGTTCCACCATTGTGGAAAGCAGTATGGAGGTTCCTCAAAAAACTCAAAATAGAAATACCATTTGACCCAGGAATTCCACTCCTAGGAATTTACCCTAAGAATGCAGCAGCCCAATTTGAAAAAGACAGATGCACCCCTATGTTTCTCGCAGCACTATTTACAATAGCCAAGAAATGGAAGCAACCTAAGTGTCCATCAGTAGATGAATGGATAAAGAAGATGTGGTACATATACACAATGGAATATTATTCAGCCATAAGAAGAAAACAAATCCTACCATCTGCAACAACATAGATGGAGCTAGAG
>JAVSCE010010184.1:0-31971 GCA_032199065.1 Smutsia gigantea
TACCTGTGTAAAGATCAAGCGGGTAATCCAAAGCTTTGTTTATGTGAATTTTACTATACCAAAGACTTTTTTTATTTAATAATTGAAATTTAACTTTGTCATAACAATTTGAAGTATTTCACTTAAGTTATAGGTAATTTCTTCTTTGGTCATCTTAAGCATTTAGTATCATACCATCCATCATGATATATTGCTAACAGAAAAAAGTGTTCATTGTTATATATTTTAATTTGTAGTCCAAAAGGCAAACAGAAACAAATGAAGTTGCAGCCTAAAAATGACCAGAATACCTCAGTGTCTTATGCCAGGACTAGCTCTCCTTTCTCATCTCCTGGTAAATATCTTTTGTTTTTCATGTTCTGTATTTCAGTTTAATACTTCTATTGAGAATCTAGAAGAGGCTGCATGGTTTATAGAGCAAAGATCAATGGATTTGGATGTAGAAAAGTTGTGCTTTATTCCCAGTTCTCTCTAGCTGTGTGGCCCTGGATAAGACATTAGGTTATAGGATTCAGTTTCTTCATTTTTAAAATGAAGGTGTCAAGATTAGATCAGTTTTAAAGCCTCTCAGTTTTAAAATTCTATGACTTATTTTTAACATTCATTATATCTCAGAGCACTTATCTACAGTATATTTGCCAACATAAGAATTGAAGATTCATTATGTGGGGAGGTGGTTTCCTTGGACCAATTTTTCTGACATTCTGTGCTTGAAAACTTAATGATATCATAAAACATATGTTCTCAAAATATTTAAATTTCCTTCTTCAAATAACCTACAATTTTGTTGTTAGAGTAAAATAACTGAGTGCTGTATAGTTTTTAAAGCAGCCTGTTTAACTTTCCTAAAAACATGATAATTATGTTAACATCATAATCTTTTCAAATAAAGTTTCAGATGCTGCTGAAGGGCTTTCATTATACTTACTTGATGATGAACTGGATGGACCATTTTCTTCATCAAGCTTCAGTGGATATAGCAGAAGTGGAAATAGCCATGACCCAGGGAAAACCAAGTCATTTCGGAATAGAGTTTTGCCAGTTAAACAAGGTAGGAAATAAATATGCCTAAGGCATTTATTCCCTGCTCCCTCATGGTGGTAGCTGAATTACTTAAAAACTGACAGTTAGGTAGTAAAAATCAGCATGTCCTTGTAGTTAATCAGGATTTTGATATTGTCAAATTTGAGTCAGATAGGGTTTCATATCCACAACCAAGAACAGACCATTAGCAGATTCCCAAAAACTATTTCCAAACATATTTTAGTCTTAAAATAAAATGCAAAATGAATAGGAATAGAAAACTAAATGAAAAGATCTTTCCCCAAGCACATAAAAACCAAACTGTTAGACACATTTAGGGTTTTTGGTATATTAAACCATATTAATAAGAAAGGAAAAAATTTCCAAAATCATCTTTAAATAGGGCTCATATTTTTAAGGGCTACCCCAACAGAAAAAGGGTTTTGGTTGAAGAATGAGCCTTTTTTTCAGTCAACACCCACTTCTACCACTTCCTTTGATTTTCCAGTTATATAACTTGGATACTCTCTTCCCCTGGGGCCTACTGTCTGAATAAGTCAGTGGGTTTCAGACTGTGCTCTGTCTGTTTCTGGGTGATCCACACAAGTACTTCAGGAATTCTCACAAGAGCCTTCTCCATTCAACCAGAACCATTCTGCTTTTTATTTCATGTAATGAGCTTCCCTGTAATTATTATATGAAGAAAACTTTTCACTGCTTAAAAAGAAATCACTGACCTAATAATTCATTGTCATGTGCATCCACATTGAACCATGTCAAGGGGTATCAGTTATAAATACTTGAAGGTTATTGTTTTTATGCAAACTTTATTCTTATACTTAATCCTATGTTATGGACTCTGAACATGTTCAAAAAAAAGTTCAAATATGTCCATCTATTTGTTTGTGAAGAATAGTTAATAGGCTTTTACAAATATCTTGGAATATATAGTTTATTTCATAGAAATTTTTAATGAAAGATTAAGTAGTTCATCTATTACTGAAGTATCAAATAACTTAAAAATAGACTTTCTGAAGACATGTTTTGTACTGTTTATGTGAGAAATACTGAAAGAAACCTATCTGATTACTTTAAAATAATTAGTACCTTTATTTTTTCCAATTTGTATCTTCATTTTCTCTTCTGATCCTACTGCACAGTACATACTCAAGGCATTTCCATCTTTTTTGCCCTTCCCTTCACTGTCAAGCTTTTAGAAAGAGTAGCTTATTGTACTTATTTTTTTCCATGTAAACATTTCTTTGTTCTTTGTAGTCTGGTTTCTGCTCCCACCACTCTCCAAAAGCTATGCTCTGCAAAATTACCAGTAATCATCAGTGACCAACCAGTGCCTTTTCCTTAGTCCCTGTCTTCTTGATATTTCTTTATTATTGCATGCTCTTGATACCCCTTATAGGAACTCTACTGTCTGCCTTCTCTACTGTTTCTTCTATATCTCTCTCTGTTCCTCCTATATTTCTTTATTTTCTGTTTTTTTTTTCCTTTGGCCTTACTTGCTTCCTCTTTGCAGTTTCCCACTGCTTTTTGTTTGTTTTTTTGTTTTTGTTTTTTGGTCTTCTATAAAAGGAATCTAATAGCTACATCAACCATCTTTATGCTGATGACTCTGCAAATTCATACATTTAGCACTGACATCTCTTTATTCTACTAGTTTCAGTTCCAAGTTCTTCCTAAAAAAATTTCCATTTGTGCTTATCAGCCATCTTGCTGTCTCAAGCTTGCTTCTTTTTCTGCACTCACTATTTTAGTTAATGACACCACCACCTTCCTTGTCACCCTACTTAAATCTTGCAGTGTTCTTTGACTCTCCTTTTACCCTTAATATCCAGTCAGTTGCTAAGTTGTGATTTCTATAACTCTTCGATTCCTCTTAAATCTCTTGTCTACAGTTTCTGTTGCTATCACCTCAATCTTTAGTGTATTAGTCAGCTTAGGCTCACAACAAGATACCATAAACTGGGTGACTTAAACACAGATTTTTTGTTAGCTTTATTGAAATATCATTGATATATATATATATATGTAAAGTACACTTGATATGCAATATATGTGTACATTATGAAACGGTCACCACAATCAAACTAATTAACATATCTATCACCTCTACATGGTTATAATGTGTGTACATATGTGTGTGTGTGTGTGTTGAAAAGATTTAATTAATATCTATCCACTTAGAAAATTTCAAGTATATAATATGGTATTGTTAACTATAGTTGCCATGCTATACATTAGATATCCTGCACTAACTCATCCTGAATAACTGAATGTTTGTATCCTTTGACCGACACCTCCCCATTTCCTTTCCCCCATCCCCTGGCAACCACCATCCTCCTCTCTCTTCTTTGAGTATAACTATTTTAGATTACACATATAAGTAACACCATGCAATATTTATCTCTCTGTGTCTTGCTTATTTTGCTTAACATAATGTACTCCAGCTCCATCTATATTGTCACAAATGGCTAAAGTTCCTTCTTTTTAAGGCTGAGTAATATTCCTGTGTGTGTGTGTGTGTGTGTGCAAGTGTGCATGTGCACTCATGTGTATACCATACTTTCTTGATCTGTTCATCTGTAGAAAGAGATACAGGCTTTTTTCATATCTTGGTTATTGTAAATCATTCTTCTGTAAGCAAGTGGAATTGCTGGATCAAATGGTAGTTCTACTTCTGATTTTTTGAAGAACCTCCATGTTGATTTCCACAAAGGTAGTGTATAAGGGCTCTCTTTTTTCCACATCCTCACCAACACTTATCTTTTATCTTGTTTGTACTGGCCATCCTAATAGGTATGAGGTAATATCTGCTTGTGGTTTTAATTTGCATTTCCCTGGTAATTAGAAATGTTGAGCGCCTTTTCATATACTTACAATAGACATTTATTTTCTCACAGTTCTGGAGGCTAAAAGTCAAATTCAGGTGCCAGTAGGGTTGGTGTCTGGCGAGGACTGCTGATGGCTGCCTTCTTGTTTTGTCCTCAGGTGACTTTTGCTCTGTGCTTGTACAGAGAGGAAGAGAGAGAGAATGAACACTGCTGTCTCTTCTTCATGTTAAAAAGACACCAGTTCTAGTGCCTTAGGACCCTTATGACTACATTTAACTTCTTTAAAAGCCCTATTTCCAAACAGTCACACTGGGAGATAGGGTTTCAACATAAGATATTTGGGAGGAAGACACAATTCAGTTCATAACACCTAACCGTTAGACAATTCTTGTAACTGTGGTTACCATACAACCCTAGTCTTTGTTCCCAGTCTGCTCTCCTGTTTTTGTCCTACCTCACTGGCTATTCCTTCTCAATTATCTTTGCTGGTTCTTCTTTATCTTTAAATGTTGAAATATCCTAAGTCTCAGTCCTCAGCCACCTTCTCTCTCTTTACTTGTCCTCCTAATGAGCTCTTTGAGTTCTCTTGACCCTAAATGTCATCTCTTCACTGAAAATTTCCAAAATTATATCTCAACTTCAATCTGAGTCTCCCCTGAGCTTTAGACTGGTGTATGTACCTGCTTTTTCCTTTTTCTTTTTAAAATGTCTATACTTGCATCTCTAGGAGTATTTAAAACTGGAATCTTGATTCTTCCACCATAGTGACCAAAGTATGCCTCCTACAATGTTCTCCAACTTAGCAGAATATCTCTACTATTCACCCAGTTGCTAAGACCATAAAACCTAGGAGTTGACCTTCATTCTGTGTTTAACACTTGACATCTAGCTTGTCAGCAATTCCTGTCAGTTTGAACTTTAAAAACAAAGGTCAGTTCCAGTGGCTTCTCTAGAAGAAAATTTTTCAAATCTAATCACTTTTCATTACCTCTACTGTTACATTCCTCATCATATCTTACAGACTATAACAAGGGAGTCCTAATAGATCTCTGCTTCCAATCTTGTTCCTTCTATAGTCTCTTCTCTATACAGCAACTATAGCACTCTTTAAAAAATGTGTATCAGATCCTATCTTTCTCCAATTTTAAAACCCACCACTGGCAGTCATCTACTGCTGCTCCCGTTACACAGGTTTCTGTTTACTCCAATGTAATATTTTTCTCCCCATATCTCACTTGATTCAGTTCTTTTCTCAAATACTACCTCTGCAAAAAGTCTTCCCCTTCTAAAATAACCCCATGCATACATTTGTGCTTTTTTTTACCCTTTTTTCTTTTTCTTTATAGCAACTTTCACTATTTGAAATCATATTATTTATTTGTTCCCTTTATTGTCTCTCGAGCATTCCCACTAAAATATAAATTCAAAGAGCAAAGACTTTGTCTCCTTGCCATATTCCAAGCTCCAACCAATATAGTAGGTGATCAGTAAATACCTGCTGTATGAATGAATGAATAAAAGTATTCTGATACGTATTCCCAGATAATTTTTTCTAGAGTTCAAGCTCTTAAAATTTCTGCCCGTCTACCTTACCACACATCATCTCTCCACATTCTTCTCCCTGCTCACCCCCAAAAAGCAATCAGGCAAAAATCAAAAGTTTACTATCTTCCATTTCCAGCAGATTTAAATTCATACTCCAATATTCTTGATGATTTTACTCCATCTTTGGGTGCTAAATATTTTTTGATAGACTGTTTATTTTACTTTTGAACCTAAATAACTTTTTCATCAGTGTCAAAGCTTAATTTTAAGAAATCACTTATCTTAATTTAGATCACTCCCTTGATGGACCCCTTACAAATGGTGATGGCAGAGAGCCCCGGACAGGAATCAAGAGAAAGCTACTTAGTGCATCAGAAGAAGATGAAAGCATGGGAAAAGAAGAGAAAGAGAAAAAAGAAACAAAAGAGAAATCGCATTTATCTTCTTCAGAGAGTGGAGAGTTAGGATCCAGTTTAAGTTCTGAAAGTACCTGTGGTTCTGATTCTGACTCTGAATCAACTTCCAGAACAGATCAAGATTATGTAGATGGAGACCATGACTATAGCAAATTCATACAAACCAGGCCTAAAAGAAAACTCAGAAAGCAATATGCCAATGGAAAAAGAAACTGGAAGACAAGAGGTACAGGAGGAAGGGGGAGATGGGGCAGATGGGGTAGATGGAGTAGAGGAGGCAGAGGAAGAGGAGGCAGGGGACGAGGGGGTCGAGGAAGAGGTGGAGGTGGCACTAGAGGGAGAGGGAGAGGGAGAGGAGGAAGAGGTGCTTCCAGAGGAGCCACCAGAGCCAAACGTGCACATATTGCAGATGATGAATTTGATACCATGTTTTCAGGACGTTTCAGTAGACTGCCTCGAATTAAAACAAGAAACCAAGGCAGAAGGACTGTTTTATATAATGATGATTCTGATAATGACAATTTTGTGTCCACTGAAGATCCTCTGAATCTTGGTACATCCAGATCAGGCAGAGTGCGTAAAATGACAGAAAAAGCCAGGGTTAGCCATCTCATGGGATGGAATTATTAACAGTTAATAAATTTAGAATCATTTAGAAAATACAATGGCCTTCTACTGCAGGGAATTTACCAGGAAATCTACAAAGCAAGTTGTGTGGGGACTTCTGCTTCCTTTCACATTGGTGCTTTTCCATTATGCCAGTATACATTTGTTTCAAGACTTTAGATCTCCACACTTCATTTGTTCAAACAAGCCTTACTCATTAGGCCTTAAATTAAAAAAAAAATCAGCCCATATATAGACACAAACACACACACACACACCACCACCACCACCACCACCACTGACACACTACAGATTTACTACATTAAAGGAGCATTCAGCTTCTTAAGAGTAGCATGGCATTTTTATCTCAATGGAATATCCCTGTTTTGCTTTTGTATCACAGAAGTATAGCACCTTCCTACAGAGTTTTATATAGTTTTTGCCATTTTGATTCCTGTACCCAGTAATAATAACTTTTGCACAATACACCAATCCTAAAGGCAGCTATTAAATGTTTACAGTTTCTATATTGTAAGAACGATCTGGATTATTTTACTCTTCCCAGGCCAAACTTTCATGAATTGTACTGAACTGAAGTATATATTTATACTACAGTTTTTTTGGGGGGGTGGGGGGATCTTGATATGCTTTTCATTGATTTGCTTAATTCATGTTAAAGATAAGAGAGGGTTGGTGCCTTGTAAATATGTAGCAAATCTTTGTGGTGTGTCCTGATGTGTGCATTAACTTTATTAAAAAAAAAATACTTGAGGTATCAATCTAGACGAGGTGCCAAATGCAAAAGTCTCTTGCATCCATTTTCTTTTTCCTTTTATTTTTTGTTGCATTAATAGAATTTGTATAGCTTAAAGAATAACTTAAACATTTGAAAAATCCTCATTCACAAAGAGTAACTTCTTTGAATAGTAGCTCAGCTACCTCCATTAACTACAACTACTGGAAATGTTAAGGAAAATAGTTTATGTTATTCATTACTGACTAAGAAATAGAGCAAGCTTGGTAGGAATGAATACTCATAAGTTATAAGCTGAGAAGTTGTTTTATAGTTGTATTGGCTCTCAATTTAATAGTTTTGATTAACAAATTTTCATAGATATAGTATGCTCTACTTTAGGCTATTCCTAGAACATATTTGTGTAAGTAGAGTTGGTCTATTGCTTATATATCTCTGCTACGACTTACTATTTAACAGCTGTGAGTGACTGGTTTTCATTTGAATATTAAAATATAATAAAGCAGCTAGTTTGGGTTGGAATGTTTTGGCTAGCTAGTATTTTGAACTGACTTTAATAGGTTCTGCTCATACCATTCCAAAGGGTTCTTCTTTATAATCTTTCAGAAAAGAACCTCATTGCACTGCAAACTGATATTTGAGTCATTATTTTATAGATGAAACAAATTTTTTAAAGCCTTTATGGTCTTGTTTACAGCAGTAGAGTGCACATGGTTCCATAAGTGAGCTTGAGTCCCAAGATCAATTTTACTCCTCAAATTTGAGAGATTGCAAATCCACTAATTTGTTAGATAGTTTGATTTTTGAGGTGAGAAGGGTAGTATTGATCTCTGTTTCTGTAACAGCAGATTTCTTGCACTTAGATTAGCCTTGTGGGATAAAAGAAATTTCTTAACTATATGCCTAGTAATCCAGGATATTTCTTAGCTAATGCATTTGTATCATGCTTTGAATCATTTCATGCATCTGAAAATCCTTAAGTGCAGAAGAAGGAGTACACACATAACTTAGCTTTTCTGTTTGGATTGGGTGGGGGTTGTTCTTATACTAACATCTTTAAGCAATTTTCACTTGCAGTAGAAATGATATTCAGGCTTTAAGAAAGTATTGCTGTGAATTGTTAAAGGCACTAACTTCTGTTACTAGACAGTAGATCAAGCTGATGTTTTGTTGTTGTAGTCTTTTTCACTAAACAAAAACTGCTTCTGGTTGTGACTCAGCTGCCACTTTTAACCATAGTATAGTTTCAAAAATGTTCATGTTTAAAACTCATTGATTCAATTTTAGCTAAAATGTGCTATTTTAGTTATTCGTCTCTTGGGCATTTAGACTAACTTTGTGCATATGTTTTCCTGGCATCAGTAACACTTTGGCTGACAGTAATCAAGCAAAATTAACTTAAATTTATGGATATACCCACATGTGTATCATGTATATTGTCTTAGGATGAAATTTTTATTGACATTGTTCTATGAAGAGCTGACCTCTTGAAATGTGGACTTGCCACTTGTGTGATTTTAGCTATCTCAACCTTTATTTATAATTTATTTTGAAAAATAAAATGCCACATTGATTCCCCAAATGTCAAGATTGTCTAGGTTTAGATAATTAGAATAATAAGGCTAAAGACATTTTAAGCATATTTTATATGTAGGAAATACTGTGAAAATAGTGAATAGCATTTTGCTATAATGTTGATTTCAGTTTTTAGGATTTAAAGAATTAGTCACCAGGGTATGTTGGGTGACCATAATTATCATTTATTACAAAATGAACAGATCATTTTCTGCTTGCATGCAAATTATTTTAATAAGTGTAAAAACGGAAGTTTGAGAGATAATATTTTTACTTTTATATCTGGACTCCCCCACCCCCCAGTTTATACTTTGATTTTTTTGTAACACCTCCTCTTGTGACTGTGTTGTAATTTGTATCACATTGAATATTTTATCATCTTAAATTTTCAGAGGCCCTTTAAACCTAAATAAGATCTGGGTTAAGCCATAGCAAAGCAAGTAGGAAATGAACTAAAAGTTCTGAAGAAAGGTCTAAATCTTAAATGAATTGGTAAGAAAAAGCTACTGTTACCTTTAATCCATAAGAGCATACACATATATAAACCTAATTGTATGCTTGATATTAATAGTCAGTGAACTGTAATATTTCTCATGAATGTTAATAATGTTTTAATTCTCAGCTTTAAAATCTTAGCATGTATATTCGTTCATGAAAACAGAATTGTATGTTTCTTCTATGGCTTGCTGTGCATATCTCTCCCAGCAGTAGTATGCTCTTCAGAAGATTCACTAGCCTGTTAACTTAATGACTAAATTTGTGTGTGTGTGCCATGCACACTCACACGTGTGTATGTAGATTTTTTTTCCAACTTGGCACACTTTATCTCAGATATTAAAAAAGGAATATTCTCTGTCTACCAATTATTTGTCTCTTGTAGAGTGCTTAGTCTGTATATATACTTGATCATCCATTTCATTTTGCCTTCTAGATAAACAATCTAGGTTTTGTTTTGTACATGTGCACCTCCATTCTTTTAATTTGTTGCCCTTCCTTCATTTGTTTCTTTTTGTTTCCCTTCTCAGAGATCAGACTTGTGCTAGAATTCTTTTATACAGCACTTTGTTTCACCCAGAGGTTTAAGAAACTGAGTAAAATTCTTAAGTCACATTCTACAGCTGTGTGCTTAGGTATCTAACTCAGCCTTCCAATATTTTGAAGTAAATTTGATTGATCTCTTTTGTTGTTTTTGTTGTAATCCTATAGATTGTCAGCAGACAATAACAGAGTGATTGAAAGAGAAAGATGTGAATGCCACATCTAACTTTTTGATAAAAACTTTTTTGAGCATTTTTCAAAATTTGTATGTTTGTGGTAGTGTGAATTAAACACCTTATTACTCACTTATATATCTTGGGAATTATTTTGTGCACATTTACCAACTGGTACTTACCTTTAAAATTGGAATCTTCACGTACACAAAAAGGAGATGTTACATATTGTTTAATTTTCAGTATACTTAGATGTCCAACCTTTTAAACAATTAGCAACATTTTGAGTTCCAAAATTGATAGTTTAGTGCTGGGGGAAGGAAAGGAACTTCTGACAAAGCCCAGTGTTTTAAATGTTAAACCCATCTCCAACATTTTTCTGGTACTAAGGCTTTATGAATGTTTTATTGAAAATAGAATATTCTGATATCACTTTTAAGGCTTGTTTTAAAAATTAGCGTGAAAATATTTTCATGCTCTTTTGCTTTTGACCTCTTAGTAAAGTTTTTAATTACTAAGTTTACCAAGTTTAATTAAGTTCTAATATAAAGATAGTTTTTTCATGGTGCTGTATTTTGTGGAATATGGATTGCTTGAAGTTTCCAGATGTTTATTTCTTTTATAGCCTATCTTTAGTTATTTCCTTTTCCATCATTCCTCTCTTGCTTACTTTTATCCTCACTTCTCTTTCTGCAGTGAAGACTGCACCTAATTTAGCACACTTCATCAAGACTGGCAATTTATCATTCATTGATGGGAGAAATACAGTAGAAAGGCCCTGCTTAGAGTTAAGATGTGTTTATTTATATGTATGCCCTTTTGTTATTCTTATACCTATCTTAATTAAGTCTAGAATATGAGACTTTGACATATAAAAGCATGATAAGTATTTTCTAAAAAATAAAACTCGATACATATTAAAATCGCCATTGGTAATTGACTTTTAAAATCACGTATAAAAATATTTAGAAACCCAGTTGGGAAATGTGTTTCTACATATGTCACCAGATACACATTAAGCAGTACTACCAATGTTAATTCTTTAAACAATACTGTGGTGATGGCAATCAGTAATTTATTTCTTTGTCCTGTAAAACATCCTTGTCTTTTGTAATCCCTTACAAAGTATTAACAGAACTGTACCTTATGTTTGTTTTAGTATCCATAAATTTTAAAATGGGAAATCATTCAGTTAATAGTTGATGTAATGTTGTATGTGGACAAAATGTCCATTAAGCTAAAATTCAGTAAAGAAAGATAAACTAAACTGGCTTGGTTTATAAAAGATGTTTTGTTTGGCAGTTATCAGTCATTATAACCAATTATCTTCGAAGACAAAAAAAAAATTGGACTTATTTGTTGCCATTCTTTATGGGATGTTTACAATAAAATTCCAAGTTGTTTGGAATCAGCTGTACTCTTGCTGCTTTATGCCTGAACTGGGCTACTGTATATAAATTAACCAGAAGAAAGAAACTGACTTTCCATTATCCAGCTTTAGAGATTGTAATGTAACTCTCAGGTCTTTCCTTTCTTGTGTTTCATAATATTTTATTATTTTTAATCTGAGAAACTAGGGTGCTTCTTCCTATCAAAATAAATTGAAGGTTTTCTTTTTTTTGCTTTAGGCATTGCAGGTATTTTTTGGGTTACTTTAGGTAGTAAATATGTTTACATTTTAGATGTGAGCTTTTTGGTACATTAAATAGCCTGCAAATCTTTAGTCGGCATTTTTTTTTTTGTAGAGCTTTTTGAAAGGAATAGATTTCTAATGTCTTTATGGCTTATAAGCTTTAACACCTGAGCTATGAATCTCTAGCATATTTATAGTAAAATTGCCCACAGACTTAACTATAAATGGTGTTTTGATTCAGTGTAAGTAAAGGAGGGAGAGAAGTAAGGTGAGAGGTAACATTTGAGCCAGGAACTGAAAGCCCTGACAAGAACATTCATCCTACTGTATAATATACCTATATGGTTACCCAAAATTTTCTTCCCAATGGCAAGAACTCCACTCAGTTCAAGGTAAGCTGGCCAAAGGCTGGATTGCATGTTTTATTCATACACTGTCTATTTTGTATATTTAGGATCAAGACATAAGGTATTTAGGAAAAAATATAACGTCTTATATTTTATATATACCTGTTATATGTTCCTAAATTTATATTTAGGAAAAAGTATAAAAAGATATCCTATCCTGTGGCTATGAAAGTAGCCCATATATTCATGATATTTGGAGACTGAGGTAGAGAGATATTGTTTGGCACTTGCATTTATTTGTTTGATAGCCTCCTTTAAAGATATAAAAATGTACATTAAAAATTCTTTCTTGCGAGGTTTTGATGTTCTCTTACTTTACCTGCTATGTTTCTTAAATGTAAAAAGTAAAAAGTTTTTTTAACAAAATATTGCAGCAGTATTCATATCTATTTTTTCTTTCCTAGTTGAAAAGGTCAGGAACAAAATATTCTCTACCTTCTTTATGAACCATATGTATATGCCCTTGACAGTTTAAAGCTACTTTCCAAAAATGCACAAAATAAATTGAAACTAATATACTGATTCTGTGAATTGGTTTTCTTAGGATAGTTAAGCCCATATACTTACATTTGCTGTCTATGTTGCTGGCAAACCAAATATAACACTGCATAAAATGAGCTTTTTATATGGTGTCAGTGTTTTCCCAAAGTTTTGAGAAAAATTTCTCTTCCTTTGTAACTTTAGTATGTTTTCCTTTGCCAGCTGTGGCAGAGATTACAAAGTTGTAATAGATTATTTTAACTAAGTTATTCATTATGAACAAATTAAAGTTTAATTTCATATTGGAGAATTTTAAAAAAACAACTTTCTGAAACTAGTATCCTTTCATTAATTTGTACATTTTGAATTATCAGTTTGCCTGCTTAGCATCTTTTATGATCCTTATCAAAGAGTAAGTTTTGTAGTAAATATATGAAGAAATCAAAACATTTCAGATTGTTTTGAAATTTGATATAGCTTACTAACATTGGTGGAATTTATTCGTTTGTAGGAATATTTTTTGGTTCATTTTTGTCACTTTAAAATTTCAAGTATTTATATAGCAACATGTTAATTTATATAAAGAATTGTGTGTATTCTGTCTAGTAATATAAGGCAATAAAACTGTCTTAGGGTGTTTGTTTTGGCTTTTTAAAAAAGTTTTAGAATATGTTAAAATGAGAATAGCAGCTTTAGTTGTATAATCATTTTTATGGGGATATTTTGTTACCATTGGGTATTAGTATTCTAAAATTCTAATAATGAAGTCCTGGTGACTAAATTGTCTCCATTTGTTAAATTTAATTTATAAATTAGAGCAAACCTTATATATAAAAAATAAGTGTCCATTTTGTCTAGTCTGGTCCCATGGAGCAGAAAATACCATGCCCTTGACGTTTCTTATCATCATTATTACCAAGTAATCCTTTCCATTTTGGAGTTTGCTGTTCATTTTTATTGTAATTTTGGTGGTAATTCTCATGTGTAGCTCCGTAGGGAATACCTGGGGCAAAATACCTTTGAAACTGAAATCAGTCAAAGGGAGAAATAAAGTGGGAGAAACCCGTTTATTTCTTACAAGCAGTCCACTTCTGCTCACCCATGTCTAGTGCTACCTGGCTACAGAAGAGGCCCCAACCATTCTCTCCAGATAAGCCCCCTCACTCAACCTTGTAATTACCTATTGATATGAAGATGAACTACTTCTCTCCACTCCTTAGAAGCACCTATTGATATGGAGATGCACTAAGGCCAGATGTGAGATTCTGGAAATACTGCAGTTTTAACCACAGCCCACCCCTCCAGAAATCTTATCTTACAATCTACTTGATCCCCATATTCCATTGTGGCCCTTTGTGAGAAAACTAGAGCATTGTAACCAGACTAATAACATACAACAGCAACAGCAGTAAAATCATGATAATCTTCAAGCCAGAGGATTCAGCTACGTTCAAAGTCCTATGCAGATTAAGTCCATAGCTTGCCCATTCCACAGGCAGTCAGTAGCTGAACGCATAGGAATTTCAGAGCAATCATCACGTGGCAGCCAGAGGGAATGTCCAGGCCACAGGGACTGTAGAATGAAACAACCTTAAAGGTGATAAGATCCATGTTTTAATGACACCAGCATAGGCAAATCTTGTCCATCAGGTAGGATGCATGCAAGAAAGTGGTGCTGTGATAAGATAGTGGCAGGAATGGGATCTCACCCTGGTCTGCTATACCAGACTTTCACCCCCTCCCTGTGGGAGTTACAGATGTGTCAATATATAGGGCTATAGGAGGTACATGCACTGGCTATAAAGATTAAACATAACTTCCCGTTAGAGGCTTTTACCTCCCAGACGTTTTTGGTACACTACCATGATTTTTGGGTCCACTCTGCTGTTCTTCCAGGAATACACAGGAGACCAGCTTCCAGGCCTTTTCCCCAAGGTGCCAGGAGGACCAACCATCACTGGTCCATGTGTTGAAATGTCCAGGGACACATCTCTTCAACAGAGTCTCCAGGGTTTAATGCAGTTGGGGCTGGTAGCAGGATGTTGCTCTGCTGGCCATATGCTGGCTTCCCTCTTTGATTTGTACATACAGTTGTATAGGAGAGGCAGCAACATTTGTTAGCATATCCACAGGGCTCAAGGCTCCTCTTCAGGGCTTCTCAATTAAATGCTGTAGCAGTGTCCATAAGTGAACTGACCAGCCTTGTAGACTATTGGTGTCCAACTTCAGGCCACATTTCAACAAACCACTGTACCTCTCTATCATGCCTGCCCTGGTAGGATTATATGGTACCTGAAACTTCCACTTTATTCCTTATTGCCACACTCATTCTTGTAATGCATGTCCAGTAAATTGGGTGCCTTGATCACTCAATCACCTGCAGTCAGCCATAGGCTACAGACAGTCTAGGCCCCTTTTGGTCATTTGCTGATCTGCATGATGTGTAGGAAAAGCAACCAACAGTTCAGTAGCTGTATCCACACAAATCATGACATACTGATATCCTTCTGATATAGGCAGAAACCCAATATAGGTTGCCACCTGAAAAGAGGTATCGGCTCCTTTACTACTGTCCCACATTGCTGCAGAACTCAGTACCTCTCAGAACACACAAGGCACTCTTTCAGTCTCTGCTCACTTATTCAAAGGTTAACAGAAAGGCCCACCAACAATCTACAGCTCACATTGTCTTTTGCCCTGAGTGCAACAAATGCTGATATAACCACTGGGCTATATCAGAGACAGAATTTCCTTCTAGTCAACACACCTAGACCAATGTGTCTGCTTCATCATTCCCTGGGGATGCCACATGCAAATGGAAAGTCACATGATATGTATAGGTCTTGCTGCAACTCTTGCCCCCAAAGGGGCCAGTGACCAACCACCCAGTTGGTATGGTGCCATTTCGGTAGCCACAGTGTCAAGCCCTGGTAGATGGCCCAGCTGTCAGTGCAGACAAATATAGGGGAGGGCTCCTGGGGGATCATGAACCATACTGCCCACAACTCAGCCCATTGATTGCTCTTCCCCTCTCCATCCTCCATCCATATTGTCTCAGTCTTCGATGGAAAGCCACAGCCCTCCACTTCAGGGGCTGCCCATGACTGAAGCCATCTGTACACCAAGGTTCTTCAGGTATAGGGGCTTTTCTCCCCTGATAAGGACTCTTGGCTACCAATGGCTAAAACACGTTATTCCTGCTTTCCACTGGTATACATGACTGCCACAATAGGCATGGGAGTTCTCCACATAAGTGGCTAGTAGGGTGCTATGCTGCTGTAAATATGCACCCCATTTGGCCAGTGTAGGAGTCTGTGCCACGCCACTCTGTGGCCTTTAAGTCCAGTCTCGCACCCACCCCATGATGAGATAGGGGGTTATTACCTTTGTCGGACCTGTTCCAGTGATAGGCTCCTTAGCCAGCAAGGCATGGTACACAGCAGCCAATTGCTTCTCTATCAAGATGTAATGAATCTCTGCTCCTTTCCATAGTTGTGACCAGAATCCAATAGGTTGGTATGTCTGTTCAATCCGCTGCCAAAGACCCCATCCATAACCATCTTCCTTTACATGAGCATCTAGCTCACAGGGCCTTGCTGAGTGCATTACACTCAAGGCCTGTACGGCCTTGACTGCTTGCTTAGCGGCAGTAAAAGCAGCTGCACATGTTTCATCCCAGTCCCACCTGATGCCCTTTCGGACCAACTGGTATAAGGGCTCACAATTTGTGACAAGTGCAGGATAAACTCTCCAGAAGCTCAAAAGATCCAAAAACTCTTGTAATACTGCCACAGTGGTAGGGGTAGGGAAAGCCTGGACCTTGTCTATGACTTCTTCTAGGATAACTTTAGTTTTACTCAACCAGACAACCCCCAAGAATTTTTCAGACAAACTACATCCCTGAACCTTCGTCCTCTTCACAGCCCATCCTATCTTCTGTAGTTATTGTAGCAGTGTAGGAACTACCCCTTCCAAATCTGCAAGACAATAGGATGTGAACGTAGTATCATCAATGTAGTGGTACAACCACATCATTTGCGGTGTCTTCCATGTGGCCAAGTCCTGGGATACAAGTCGATGACAAATGGTGGGACTGTGGAGGCATCCCTGTGAAAGTACATTGAATGTCCACTGCCAGCCTTCTCACATGGAGACAAACTGTTCTTAACTTTCCTGTGCTATGTCAATAGAGAAGAAATAACAAGGTCCACAACAGAAAGATACATCCCTAATTCATGACTGAGGGTGTCCATAAGGGCTGCTATCGAGGGGACAGCAGCATGCAAAGTGGGTCTGACTTTATTCAGTTCCCTGTTGTACACGGTCATATGCCAGGAGCTGATTGGCTTTTTCTCTGGCAACAATGAGGAATTAAAAGGACTATGAGTGGGCTTTATGATGCCCACCTTCCCAAACTCCTGTAGTTTCTCCAATTTCCTTGTGCCCCCAGGCAATTTATCCTGCTTAGTATTTGTCACTCACCAAAGTACAGGCAGAGCTAAAGGTGGGTGCTTAGCATGTCCCCTCAGAAGTGCCTTTACCACACATCCCATCAGTCTGAACTCAACACAAGTGGCCTGTAACCACAGGCCCTGCAGGATATCTACCTCCAGTATATATTCAGGGATGGGAGAAATGTATGCAGCATCCTCCTTTGTGGGTAAACACCCTATCCCCAATGGGATTTGGGCTTTCTTCCCTCTAATTGCCTGATCCTCATAGCCATCTATCACTGCAGGTGTCCCAGGAAAATGCACAGGGTTGCGATAAATCAGAGAATATTCAGCTCCTGTGTCCACAACTGCCATGACACATTGTACATTCATGGGGGATGAATAAATTGCTAATTCTAAATGAGCCTCCAGTCCCCACCATGTCACCAAGGGGGGATTTCTTGACCCCTCTTTCAGTCAACCACGATATCCAATTGTTCTCCTGTGGGGGTTCAGGCCAAGGTGGAGCCTGAGTACTGTCCCCCAGGAAGTCTTGTAGGGACACAGACTGTACAAATACTTTCCTTCTGGCTTTCTTGTCCTGTACCTCAGCAACTGGAACTGCTGCTCTGATTTTAATTGGTGCCACAGTTCTAACAAGATCCTACAAGGATACACATCAACTTTTTCTTGCACTACCCCAGCCTTTATCAAATCAACCCACACTTGGGTCCTTCAGAACTTCACAGGGCCCTTTGTACCTCTCTTTTCAGTTATAGCCCATACTTCCTTCTGTGCTCTTATTGTTTCAACCTCCCCCAGATCTGCCAAAGTACTTATGGGTTGCCCTACGTGGGGGGCAAGAATAGTCACTAGGGACACTAAGAGAGATGGGGGAGCTGTATGGAGCACCAGATTTCTTATTCCAATGGTGAACAACTCTTCATCGGGGCCCCAGGGTCCATAATATGATAATGTCTTCCATGCCCAGCTCCTGTAACACCTGCTGGAGCTCTGCATATATTTTCCAGTTAGTGGGTACCTATGGTAAATCACCCTGATTAGGCCAAACTGCCTTGCTGCTGTCAGCCCATCCAGAAGCACCTGATTCCCTGAGGTGTGATGGGCACTTTGTGATCACTGCTGGAGGGAAGGGGGAGTCAACAGGAGAGCCAGTTTTCCCATTTCAGAGCCCGACATAACAATGTTTTCCACGCCCATACCCCAGAGACACAAAAGCCATGTAGGCAGAGGTTCTGATGGCTTCTGCCTAAACCAGGCACTGATGTCCACCGGCTCCTGGCTCATCCTGGTTATAGGGGCGGAGGTGCTCCACCACGTGGTGAGGGGGTGGCTCCTCCTCCTGAGGAGCCCATGGGTGTTGCATTTCTATTTTCTTAATTACAACTGGGCGGGCCTTTAATACAAGAGAGGCTGGTGCCTTGGGCAGTGGCCTGGGCAACAGATTGGTCCTTGTCCCCACCCCCTCATCCTTGCCTGACATATCCTCTACCATCTCTGGAATTGAAGGCACTGCTCCTTCCTCCCTCTCCCTCACAGCCTCCAGCAGTTTGGCTTCTCCTGATGTCTCCTCCCTCGCTGCTGCTAAGAAATGTTCCAGGAGAGTGACCTGTCTTTGCAATAACTGTCTCTCTTTCTTAAGGGCGTCCCATAGGTCATCACCCGGCACCTGCAGGCAATGCCGAAGTGACAAAGTCTCTCTCTCTCTCCTCAATAACACTTTCCACTATCTTGAAGAAAAGAGATCCTACAATCCCAGCTGCTACATGGCCACTCAGGGCCTCTAAGCTGTCTTTTATCTCATGGAGGGCTAATTCCAGTGTCTCCATCCTTTCCCAATTCTTGGGAAGGCCCCACCCCTCTAGGAGGTGCTTTACCCTAGACCAATTCCCCACTAGGGGCTCCCCAATTGGAAGCCCCACAGATAGGGGGCTCCTGGGTGTAGCTGCAACCTCTACCGCTGCAGCCACTGGGGCCTCCCCACTATACACAGGGGGTGTTCTGGGCATCTCCACACTTTCTCTAGGGGCAGCCCGGCCAAGGGTCGCACCCGTGTAGACAGATTTCTGGTTCAGAGGTCCTGCCAACTAGCACCAGATATAATTCTTGGGGGAAAATCCCTGGGAAAAACCTTTGAACCCAAAATCAGTCAAAGGGAGAAATAAAGTGGGAGAAACCTGTTTATTTCTTACAAGCAGTCATCCACTTCTGGTCTCCCATGTCTCTTGCTACCTGGCTGCAGAAGAAGAGGCCCCACCCAACCTCTCTGGTCTAGATATGTCCATGCTCTCCCTTGTAATTACCTATTGATATGGAGATGGACTACTTCTCTCCACTCCTTGGAAACACCTATTGACATGGAGATGCACTAAGGACAGGCGAGAGATTCTGGAAATAATGCAATTTTACCCACAACATGCACCATGTTTGCAGGAAGAAAGCAGAACAAAGTTAACCTTCAGCCTTAGGTGTATTTGGAGCATACTATTTATTGAAAACAGTACTGAGAAAGGGGAAAAAAGGAATGTGCAAGCAGCTCAAAGCCCTCTGGACAACTATCAATTCTACTTACAAATTAAATGTGTGTTTTAGTGTGTTATGTATTAATCGCAGTCCATTGCTCCTCTCCAGTTAGTTATTAGAGTTCAAATAACATCATTCTGGAGTGCCAAGAACACTAAAGGTATGGTGCTATATACCTAGTCTAGCTTTTATCAGTACTGAAAAGTAGCAGAGTCTTGGCAACTGTTTAGTTAAGGGGCTCTGCTCATACCTTATTTTCTACTTTGATTTGTTCTTTTGATTTTAAAATGGGGAGTGATTATTTAATAAAATTCTTTAAATATCAAATTTTGTAGATTTAACCCATTAAAATCACTAATAATAAATACTATTTCATTATGAAAAAAGTGAGAATTTATACTGTAGGAGGAAAAAGGTAGGCACAGGACATCCAGCCCTGTTTTTTTTTTTCTGCTTTTCAATTTTTCACCCACTGCCATCTAGTGGTCTTTCTGTATTATTTGCATTTGCTTTGTGACATTAACTGATATCCCTAAATGCCACTGCAAGTAAAGATGGATATTCTGACTACCCTATCCAATGTTCTTTCCATTTCAACACATTTGGGGTCAACCTGTAGGTCCCATTTATTATGGTCTTGGCAGTTTAAAGTGCTTTTGCGCAGTTGCCGTCCCAGATTGCTCCTAATAGCTACATTTCAATGTTCTGGAGACTATAAACTTTCTAAGAGAATTAATCATAGAATATCAGAGCTGGGAAGGTGATTAATGCACAGCCAGGCCACTGGTTATCAAACCATGTTATTCTCTGTCCTGGGGTTCTAGGGAAGTGACTTGTGGGAAGAGGTAGGAGTAGTGGAACTTCATTCCCAGTCCCCACCAAATGCTTTTACTTCTTTTGTATATAGCACTCTTTCATTCCTTTTATATATTTTGTCTATTTCAGTTCTATACAAGATATTTTTTCTGTATGAGATTTTGTCCACACTAAGAATTCTACTCCTTTAAAGTAAATGTTGCAAATCCACTTTACAGATGAGAAACTGAAGCTCATAGAGGTTCATTTATAAGTCAAAGATCACACAGCTAGTAAGTAGCAGAGCAAGGTCTGCCTGATTCCAAGGCCCAAACTCACTTCTCAGGCTATGGAGTTGTTACAATGAAAGAAATTAAATGCAGATATTTAAAACAAAAAACAGAGATTTTAAAAACTGTGGTAAAAATATACATAACATAAAATTTACCATTTTAACCACTGTACAATTCAGCATCATTAAGTACATTTACAATATATATCCACATTGTATCCATTACTATTTACAGAACTTTTTCATCATCCCAAACAGAAACTCCATATCCATTAAACAATAACTTACCATTCTCCCAGCTACTGGAAACCAACATTAATTCTCTGTTTCTATGGATTTGACTGCTCTAGGTACCTCACTGAAGTGGAATCATGCAATATTTGTTCTTTGTGACTTATTTCACTTACAGTGTCTTCAAGGTTAATCCATGTTGTAGCATGTGCCAGAATTTCCTTCCTTTCTAAGGCTGAATAATATTACATTGCATGCATATACCATGCATTGCTTATCCATTCATCCATCAATGGACATTGGGTTGTTCCCAACTTTTGACTATTGTCAGTAATGTTGCTATCAATAATTGGTATACAAATACATGTGAGTCTCTTTCAATTCTTTTGGGTATCTGTGTCAGAAAGGAATTGCTGAATCATGTGGTATTTCTATATTTAACTCTTTGAGGAACCACCAAACTGCTTTCTATATTGAAGTCTTTTTAAAAGCATTAGTTTACAAACTCAGACAATACGCTTTCCAGATAATTTATTTACCACTACCAAAAAATATTTTCCTTCCAGGTAAATTGTTTTTTCATAGAACATTTTTGTCTATAATCAAGAACACCTTATGAGGTTTTATTGCTGCTTAAAACTGAAAATTCTCTTTCTCTTCATAAAGATCAATGAGTTGAGGTACTTTACATGACAGTTAATGTTGAGATTTAGAATCCTGTGTTGTCTATGAAGGCACATTTCTGTGGAAACTCTTCATATTTGTCTAGCTTCCTTAATTTATTTGAAAAGACCCTAATCTAATAGAAATTCTGACATTTATTTAAGCACATTTGCCTCCAAAAAGTTGAAGAATAAGACTAGTTTATCATGCTATTTTCTTGGAGTTGTTCCTTATCAATTATATGCCCTTGGAGGTGGGAGGAAAATGATGGAATAGGAGGTCACTGTGACAGCTTTCTCCCAGGTACATACAAAGGAAGCAACTATATCTAATAAACTAACTCTGAAAGTGAACTGAAGACAAGAGGACAAGACAGACCTCCTATACCTGGTGAAAAAGAGAAGACCACATCAAGAAGAGTTAGGGCCAGGATCCAGGATCAGAATCCAAGCCCTTCCCCCATCCCAAAGCCACAAGCAGGAGGGGAAGAGGAACAGAGTGGGGTGGAGAAAAATGTTTGGGAACCTGACTCACCTGGCCCTGGGGATCTGCTCCAGGATACAAGTCCCCATAACATTGGGCATTGAAGATTAATGGGGATGGACAGCAGGTAGAGTTGGAGCACCGTGGGAGACTGAGTCTGCACTTGCAGAGGACTGGAGTGCTCTGCTGATCCCACTGAGACCCAAACAGAGACAGCAGTTTCAAAGGAGATTTGCTAGCCTTGGGAAGTGAGAGAGGGGTGCAGGTGTGAGGGTGCTCTCTCTGGAGGAGAAAGGGCTTGTGGACAATACTTTTCCAGCCTTCCCTCAGCCCAATTGCCCAGATGCTTGTGGCATCCAGCTCTGAAACTCTCCACCTACACAGCTTGTTCAGCTCTGGCATTCCCCTGAAGACCTGCCCTGCTCAACATGCTCTACCTATGGGTAGTTGGCCTCTGTGGGTAGGCAGGCAGAGGGTGGACCCCACCCCTGCCTGTAGAGCATCACAGCAGAAAGGCCAGGTATAAGAAACTGAGATGTAGTAGGGAGGCTCTTCCATTACTGACAGATAGAGGGTAGACACTGCCCACAGCATGCCAACAGCAGTTACAGTTCAGCCACAACAGAGAATACCCTTGGAGCACCTGGGTCTGGCAAGGAGGGGGTTTGTGCTTCTGGGAACCACAGGATACCTATTACATAAAGCCATCACTTTCAAGACCAGGAGGCACAGCTCATCTATCTAATACAAAGTAAAAAGCAGAGACACAGAAAAAATGAGGCAGATAAATATGTTCCAAATAAAACAAAATATCAGAAAAAGTGCTAAGTGAAACAGAGATAAGAGATAACCTGATAAGGAATTCAAATTAATAGTCATAAAAATGTTCAGTGAACTGGGGGAAAGAATACATGATCTCAGGGAGGGTTTCAACAAAGAGGTAGAAAATATAAAACAGAACCAGTCAGACCTGAAGACTACAATAATCAAAATGAAAAATACAATAGAGGGAATGAATACTAGACTAGAAGATGCAGAAGAATGGACCAGTGAGCTGGAAGACAGAGTAGTGGAAAGTAACCAAGTTGTGAAACAAAAATAAAAAGCAATTTCTAAAAATGAGAAGATGCTAAAAGAGCTCTATGAGAAACATAAATGAAAAAATATCCACATTGTAAGGGTCTCAGAAGGAGAAGAGAGAGACAAAGCAGTAGAAAGTCTATTTGAAGGAATAATTGCTGAAAAATTCCCCAAACTGGGGAAAGAAACATACACCCACACCCTGGAAGCACAGAGAGACCCTAACAACATGAACCTTGCAGGTTCACACCAAGACACATAGTAACTGAACTGGCAAAGATTAAAGATAAAGAGAGAATCTTAAAAGCAGTAAGAGACAGGCAGACAGTTACCTGTAAGGGAAACTGCATAAGGCTACAAGTAGATTTCTCAGGAGAAACATGATGGACCAGAAGAGAGTGGTATGAAATATTCCAAGTGCTTAAAGGGAAAAATCTATAACCAAGAATACTCTACTTTGAAAGGTTATCAGTCAGTATTAAAGGAGAGAGAAGGAGTTTTCCAGATAAACAAAGATTGAAAGAAGTCATCAACACTAAACCATCTCTATGGTATGTTAAGCGGACTTCTTTAGGTGGAAAAGTTTTAAAATTAAATGTTTTTAATAAGTGAAAACAAACATATAGTAATTGAAATGGACCACTTAGAAAGTGAGAATGAAGTTTGAAAGAAAAAATTGTAAAATAATTATATACAATATAAATTTTGACATAATATACATAAAACATGGAAGGGAGAAAATTAAAAAGTAGTACTTTTAGAATGTGTTCAAAATTAATCAACCACGAACCTAATATAAAATCTTATTACATTGTAAACAGGAAGCTATGTATGAACCTTCTGATAACCAGAAACATAAAACATATAATAGATACACAAGACGTAAAGAGAAAGGAATTCAACCATACATAACACTAAAGAAAATCATCAAATCACAAGATGAAAAGAAATGAACAGAACAACAAAACAACCAGAAAACATGTAACAAAATGGCAATAAGTACATACCTATCAATAATTACTTTAACTATAAACGACTAAATATTCCAATCAAAAGAAATAGGGTGGCTGAATTGATAAAGAAACTAGGTCTATATGCTGCCAAGAGTCTCCCTTCAGACCTGAAAACATATATAGACTAATAGTGAAGGGATCAAAAAATATATTACATACAAACAGAATCAAGAAAAATGCAGAAATAGCAATAATTATATCAGACAAAATACTTCAAAACAAAGTCATAAGAGATAAAGAAGGGAATTACATAATTATAAAGGGATCAGTTCAACAGCCTCCTGCAGCGTGGCTTCTCCTGATGTCTCCTCCCTCGCTGCTGCTAAGGAATGTTCCAGGAGCGTGACCTGTCTTCGTAATAACTCTCTCTCTTTTTTAAGGGCATCCCATAGATCATTGCCCAGCTCCTCCAAGCAATGCTGAAGTGTGTCTCTCTCCTGCCAAAGTCTCTCTCTCTCGTTGATAACACTTTCCACTATCTTGAAGAAAAGAGATCCTACAATCCCAGCTGCTACATGGCCACTCAGGGCCTCTAAGCTGTCTTTTGTCTCATGGAGGGCTAATTCCAGTGTCTCCATCCTTTCCCAATTCTTGGGAAGGCCCCACCCCTCTAGGAGGTGCTTTACCCTAGACCAATTTCCCACTAGGGGCTCCCCAGTTGGAAGCCCCACATATAGGGGGCTCCTGGGTGTAGCTGCAACCTCTACTGCTGCAGCCACTGGGGCCTCCTCACTATACACGGGGTGTTCTGGGCATCTCCACCCTTTCTCTAGGGGCAGCCCGGCCAAGGGTCGCACCCGTGTAGACAGATTTCTGGTTCAGAGGTCCTGCCAACTAGCACCAGATATAATTCTTGGGGGAAAATCCCTGGGAAAAACCTTTGAACCCAAAATCAGTCAAAGGGAGAAATAAAATGGGAGAAACCTGTTTATTTCTTACAAGCAGTCATCCACTTCCGGTCTCCCATGTCTCTTGCTACCTGGCTGCAGAAGAAGAGTCCCCACCCAACCTCTCTGGTCTAGATATGTCCATGCTCTCCCTTGTAATTACCTATTGATATGGAGATGAACTATTTCTCTCCACCCCTTGGAAACACCTATTGGTATGGAGATACACTAAGGACAGGCAAGAGATTCTGGAAATATTGCAATTTTACCCACATTATGATAGAGAAAAATAGTATTTAAAAAAGAAAAATAGTATTCAGGTAAAATAATAGTTCATGTTCATGGTAAATTTTTGCTTTCCAGTTCCCTCATATAAGACTGATGAACATGTTTACAACAGTGTAAGAACGGTAATCTTTTATTGCTTTTGCTTATAATTACTCAAGCAGAAATTATCAGTGATCAATCTGAAATAAGTCACATTCTTCAGATACATATAGGGGTTTCCTTCATAGAAGATGTTTACCAGCAGTAATTTTAGTGTGTATTCTTTATATCAGTGATAAGAGATGATTAAACATCTATTCCTTCTCAGACTGGTTTATTTATTCATTGAACATTTAAATTCAAATCTGTTTTCAAAGCCTGTGTGCTTAACTGTTATTACATATGCCACTTCCTGTTGGCCTACTTTTCACGCTAGCTCTGTCAGAAGTTTGCTGAGAGAGTCTTTGGCCAAGTCCCTTTTCCTTGGTTTCAGTTGTCTTTACCTGTGCAAGGCTCAAGTTGTTCCCTAAGTGACTTCCCATGTCCTTACGATTCTATTCTTTTTAATGTCCTGCTTATCCTTTCTTTATGCATCTTCCTGATCTCTAAAATATACTTCCATTCGAGGCTCAATTTTCTTAGAAACCTTGATAAGCCTAATACCCTACTGATCAATGTTATTTTACTTGGAGACAAATATCCTATCTGAACTGCTTTAGGTTTCAATGTTGATAAAGAAAGACTTACAAAATGCAATTTAGGAAGTGTAAAAAGGAATTAGAAAGGTTGAACTATTGCATGATGATGTGAACAGCTCCAGTGACTTCTTTCTCAGTGTAAGTGGTAAAACTATTTAAAAACCAAAACAACTCAAACCTCTAGAAATGGTACCAATGACAAACAGCAAATAGAAAATAGAAATGTGTCCAATAAAACCTATGTAAATCTGTAAGAAAGCAGAGAATCTATGGTATTTGAGAAAACACTAAGACTACTCTTCCCCTGTCCTATCCAAGGTCATCAGTGCAAAGACTGCATTCTAGACTGCTTGCGGCCAAGAACATAGGCTCCCTTTCCCCCCAGCTCTCAGCCAGGGCTGTCTTCCAAGTAGAAGAAGGGTATAAGAATTCCTCATACTTTCATCAGCTATGTGTTACTGAGTCTAAGTCCCAGTGAGTGAGGTTGACAGTTTGGGTTTTCCCTTTATCATCCAGCCCGCTCACATGGAATGGAGGCTCTATGTTTGGTGCTGGACTGAGAAGACTGGGGCCCTGATCAACCTTGCCCCAGCTCATGGTATGGTGGTACTATTGCAGAAGAAGACCTCAGGCTGCTTGCTGTCCCTGCCTCCACTGGGTGCCCAACTCCTAGAGTCGGGGGTGTAACACAAAGAGAAGCTTGTCATTGCTTCTGCCACCAGCTCCAGAGCCCTAGCTCGTATTTTGCTTCAGGGGATAAATGGGCCATAAAACAATTTCTAACCTCTTCCCAAAGAAACTGAATTTATTTTCAACAGACTTAAGAGTGCTTCTAAGAATGGTTGAGACTGGTGAAAAGCAAGTGAGAGGAGATTCAAGAAACAGGCTAACTGAAGGCAGGCTAGTTTGCCGGAGAGAACCAAGGAATAGACAATTGAGAGACTTCCTAAGGTAAGAGCAAATAACAAACACTGACCTCAAAAACTTTAGTTTATGGAGCAATTTGTGCTACAGGGCATTTGAAAACTATTGAGCAATCAACCTATTAATTAATGGAGTCTAGCAGCTGGTTGCAGTCAGGAAAGAGAGTTAGAGACCCCTTAAACCACTGTCATCCCAGGGTGATTGTGGACATACCAGAGGCTGAACCTTTCTAGGAGCAACATTAGACTCTTAACATTGTGGAAGGAGAAATAGACCTCACTAAAGTAATCCAGCCAGTCACTAAACAAATAAGCAAATAAAAATAACAAGCCCTGGGTGGGGGAGGTCAGTGCCAAGAGTTGCTGGGGTACTTAAAATGCCCAGTTTCCAGCAAAATAGCCTTGAGACCTAGGAGATGAAATGCAAAATAGCAAAAGTAAAGCTAACCATATAAGTAACATTAAATGTGAATGGATTAAACAATATTCTCAAAAGGAAGATAGGTTGGACTGAATAAAAACTATATACCATTTGTAGGAGACATTTTAGATTTAAAGATACAAATAGGTGGAAAGTAAAAGAAAGGCAAAAGATGGAGAGGGTATAGTAAATAAAAGCAATAGTAAACTTTAAGACAAAAAGTTATTAGAGATAAAGGGGTTCATTTTATAATAAGATCAATCCCTCAGGAAGGTAAACAATTATAAACATATACATCTAACAGCTCTGAATATATGCAGCAAAAATTGACAAAATTGAAGGGGTGAATCATTAAACAAGAATGTTTAGGAGCTCAGTATCTTCTTTTCAATAATGTGTAGAGTAACTAGAAAAAAATCAAAGTTATAAAAGGCTTGACTGAAAAGTATGTTCTCTCACTGTAGTTGAATGATATTAGAATCTAATAATAGGAGAAAATTGGAAAATTTACAATTATGTGGAAGTTAAACAATGCTCTTAAATAATCAATAAATCTAAAGAAACCATAAGGGAAATTAGAAAACACAGTATGATGAATAAAAATGAAACAAAACACACCAAAACATACAAGTTCAGCAAAAGCAATTCTCAAAGGAAAATGTATAGTTCCAAATACCTATATAAGAAAGGAAGAAAAATCAGTAACCGAACTTTCCAGTTTAGGAAATCAGAAAAAGAACAAACTAAGCCCAAAGCAAGCAGAATGAAGGGAATAATAAAAATTAGAGCATAAATAAATGAAATAGAGAATAGAAAAACAGTAGAGAATATTAGTGAGACCAAAGATTGGCTCTATGAAAAGATCAACAACATTGACAAGCCTTCAGCTACACTAATAAAAAAATTAAGATAGACTCAAATTACTAAAATCAGGAAGGTAAAAGAAGATATCACTACCTACCTTACAGAAATCAAAAGGATTATAAGGGAATATTATGCACAATGACATAGCCATAATAAAATACCACAGAATGGGTGGCTTAAACAACAGGTGTTTTTCACAGTTCTAGAGACTGAAAGGCCAAGAACAGGATGCTGGCAGAGTTGGGTTCTTCTGAGGCCTCTCTCTTTGGCCTGCAGATGGCAGCCTTCTTGCTGTGTCCTCACATGGCCTCTTCTCTGTAAGCATGCATCCCTGGTGTCTCTTCCTCTTCTTATAAAGACACTAATCATATTGAATTAAGGCCCCACCCTTAAGGCCTCATTTAACTTTAATTGCATCCTTAAAAACCCTATCTCCAAATACATCAATGTTAGGGAATACAGCCTCAACATATGGCGGGATATAATTCAGTCCATAACAAACTGCATGCCAACAAATTAGATAACATACATGCAATGGACAAATTCCTAGGACACAAACTTCCAAAATGACTAAGAATAAATAGAAAATCTTGATAGACTTAAAACAAGCATTATGGACTGCATTTTTGTGTCCCTCTCAAATTCATGTTGAAACCACAACCCCAAGTGAGATGATATTAGGAGTTGGGGCCTTTGGGAGGTTATTAGGTTTAGATGAATTCATAAGAGTGAAGCCCTCATGATGGGATTATTGTCCTTACAAGAAAAGAAAGAGACTAGAGTTTGCTTTCTATGCCATGAGAAGGTACAATGAGAAGACAAGTATCTGCAAGCCAGGAAGATCATTACTAGATATTGAGTCTGCTGGCATATGAATCTTAGACTTCCCAGCCTCTGGAATGGTGAGATAAATATTTGCTTTTTAGTCTTTCCAGTTTATGGTATTTTTGTTATACACCCTGAATTAAGACAAGTAAAGAAAATGAATTCATAATTTTAGAACATCTCATAAAGTAAATGCCAGTCCTAGACGGTTTCACTGGTAAATTGTAAGTATTTAAAGAAAAATTAACACATAATGCATATAACTGTCAAATCACTATGCTGTATGCTTGAAACCAATATAGTATTGTATATCAACTACACTTAAATAAAAAAAGAAAAATTAATATGAAACCTTCAAAAAAACTATTGCAGAAAATAGAAGAGAAAGGAACACTTCCCAACTTACCACATGGATCACATGGATACTGAAATCTGGCAATCCCAAGGAAAGAAAACTACAGACCAATATTCCTTAGGAGTATAGGTACAGAAATTGTCAAAAAACACTAGCAAACCAAATCCCGTAATATATAAAAGGTATATACACTATGATCAAGTAGGATTTATCCCAGGAAAGCAGTTTGGTTTAAAATCTGAAAATCAATCAATGTAACACACCATACCAATAAAATTAAAACCACGTGATCTTGTCATTAGAATTAGAAAAAGCATTTGAAAAAATTCAACATCCTTTCTTGACAAAAATGTGCAGCAATCTAGGAATAGAAGGGAATTTTCTCAACCTGATAAAATGCATCTATGAAAAACCCACAGTTAATAGCATACTTAGAGAAATACTGAATACTTTACCCTTAAGAACAGGAGCAAGACGGGATTTCTGTTCTCTCCACTTCTATTTAATATAGTTCTGGAGGTCCTAACATGGGCATTTAGTCAAGAAAAGAAATAGAAGGCATCCATAGTGGAAAGGAAGAAGTAAAATCATCTCCATTTGCAGATTATATTATCTTATTGAAAATCTTAAGGAATGTATGAAAAAGTATTAAATAATGAGCAGGGCAAGTTTGCATGATACATAAGCCATATGCAAAAATCTATACATTCTATTTCTATACACTATCAGTGAAGAATCCAAAAATGAAATCAAGAAAGCAATTCCATTTAAAATAGCATCAGAAAAGAATAAAATACTTAAGAATAAGTTTAACAAAAGAAGTACAGGGCCTGTACATTGAAAACAAGGCATTGTTGAATGAAATTGCAGAAGACCTAAATAAATTAGAAAGATATCTGTGTTCATGGTTTGGAAGATATAATATTAAAATGGCAATATGCCCAAATTAATCTGTTTCAACACAATTTCTAGCACAATCCCAACTGGCTTTTTTTTTTGAAATTCATATGAAAATGCAAGATACCAAGAATAACCAAAACAGTCCTAAAAAGAACAAAGTTGGAGGTCTCACACTTTCCAGTTTCAAGCCTTATTAAAAGCTGCTGTAAGACTGTGTGGGACTAACATAAAGAGACATATAAATCAGTGGAACAGAATTACTGGTTCAGAAATAACCCATACATCTATTATCATTTGATTTTTGATAGTGGTCTCAAAACAATTCAATGGGGGAAAAACAGTCCTTTCAACAAATAATGTTGGAACTGAATACCCATATGCAAAAGAAAGAAGTTAGGCTGCTACATCATATCAGATACAAAAACTAACTCAAAATGGATCGGCAACCTAAAGGTAAAAGCTAAAATTACAAAACTCTTTGAAGAAAACCTGGGTGTTGTTAGCTTAGATTGGGCAATAGTTTCTTAGATATGACACCTAAAGCACAAGCAACCAAAGGAAAAGAATAGGTAAATTGGTCCTCATCAAAAGTAACCACTTTTCTGCTTCAAAGGACATTATAAAGAAAGTAAAAAGATAACCCACAGGATGGGTGAAAAAGGTTGCAAATAATAAATCTGATAAGGAGCTAGTATCCAGAATATATAAAAAGAACTAGTATATCTCAACAACAAAAAAATAAGCAACCCAAATAAATGATTAATGGATTTGAATAGCTATTTCTCTGAAGGACATAAACAAATGGCCAATAAGCACATGAAAAGTTATTCAGCATACCATTAGTCATTAGGGAAATGAAAATCAAGCCCACAATGAAATACTACTATCCATTTACCAGGATAGCTATAATAACAAAAAAATAATAACTGTTGGTGAGGATGTGGAGTAATTAGAACCCTTATACATTGTTGATGAGAATTAACAGCTGTGTGCTACTTTGGAAAACAGTTTGGCAGTTCCTCAGAAAGATGAGCATAGAGTTAGCATATTCTGGCACTTCCCCCAAGGGAATTGAAAACATGCCCAGACAAAAAGTTTTACACAAAAGTTCATAGCAGCATTATTCATAATAGGCAAAAAGTAAAAACAACCCAAATATCCATCATTTGGTTAATGGATAAAATGTATATTCCTATGATGGCATATTATTGATCCATAACAAATAATGAAGTACTAATACATGCTACAGCATCGATGAACTTAAAAACAGTGTGCTAAGTGAAAGATGCCAGTCACAAAAGACCACATATTGTATGACTGCATTGATATGAAATGCCTGGAATAAGCACATCTATATAAAGAGAAAGTAGATTAATGGTTCCTTAGGGTTTGGGTGGAGAGGGTCATACACATTTTCTCTAATTAGATTATGGTGATAGTTGCACAACTCTGCACGTATACTAAAACCAATTATACTTTTACAACAGTGGAATTTATGGTATGTAAATTACATCTCAGAAAAGCTGTTAAGGAAATGTATAGTGCCTTGAATAAGGATAAACAAATTAAATCAGATTTTCTTTAAACATTAAATATAAAAGTTTTAATAGTTTTACATCACTATTGTAGCATTTTAGTATTTTTCTTCTCCCACTCACAATTGAAAATTTCAAAACAAAACAAAAGTAACAACTTAGAGGAATGCTCCTTCTTGCTGATAATTTACAATCACCACTCCAATCCCACATCTTTCACCTGATCTGAGTCAACCACCTGTAATAGTATGAAACAAAAATGAGTG
>JAVSCE010010185.1:0-23944 GCA_032199065.1 Smutsia gigantea
AAGCACATCCAGTGACTGTGTTTTGGTTTCCAAATATCATCCTCCAATAAAAGGAGCCAGGATTCCTTGGAGAAATAGCTGTTTTTATGCAGGGACAGTGAAAATACAAGATGAGCCTAGAGCATCTTGTAATATCAGAAAGTAGGAAAATGTTAAATAATAATAATAATAAGTCCAAATAAAATGGAAGTCAACCTGAAAGATTTTCCAATGTCCAAAATTGGAGCAATTTAAGGAACAAAATAGATAAGTACTCAACAAGAATAATGTTGATTTCTTGTTTGGGACCCAAAATATAAAGAATTTAAGGATTTGTAATTCTCATTCTTAAAAGGAGAAAAAGCTGAACAGACTGAGAATAAATGAATTATCAGAGGACTGAGGATGCAGGTCAGACAGTCACTCCCAGAACTGGAGAGACACTTAATACAGAGTCAAGGCTGAGGTCAACTTATATGCCACGGAAGGACCAGGAGCTATGTAAATGTTAGTAACACTTAAATAGTAACTTTTATGAATGGCTGGAGTCTGAGTGTAGATGAGGTTGAGAGTGAGAAACTTGGGATGCCAAAGCTGGAGTTGGGGGCCCACATTTTCAAGGTTTTAATTCTAGGAACCCTACAAGTTTCCCATGGTCAAGTTCCAAGAAAGATCCTCATGCCTCTGGCAGAGGGAAGGGAACAGTATCACTGGACATATGCCTACAGTGACCTCCATACCATAGTCCTCCTCTCCAGGAGACTTCACCAGAACCTTAGTCCAGCTGGAGAAGGGCATTCCTTCTACACCAACATGTTTAACCTCCTACCTCACTGGCATAGACCTTGTGATGGACACAGCTCCTATGGAGCCCCACTGAAAGACTTGAGCTTTAAATAAAAGATGATGGAATTCTTCCTCTACCTAACAACCAAAAAGTCACATCAAAAGGGCTTCAGTATGAGTGGATTACAGATGAATGAGCTGTAAGATGCTGACACTCTTTGAGGAGAAAAACTTATGTCAAGAGGAGAAACAAGGAAGCCTAGAAGGGGTATAGACAGTCCAACAATAGATTTCTAGTTCTTCTGTCAGTTCTATCCATTTTTGAGTCTCATTTTGAAATGTCCCTTTTTATTTCTGATAATTTTCCTTCTTCTGAAGCTCTTTCCATTGAAGTACTGCAAACAGGATCCATCCATATATTCTATAAGAAATCCCCCCTTAAATATAGAGAATCAGATAAGTTGAAAGTAAGTAGAATATATATCATGCTAACACTAATAAAAAGCAACTTAGAGTAGCTGTATGAATTGTACACATAGAAAACATATGAAAAAAGAAATTTATCAGGAATAAAGGGGTGCATTAAATAATGAGAGTCAAAAACTGATAAAACTGAAAGGAGAAATCTACTGTTATTGTAGGAGGCTTTAATATCCCTCAATCCACTGATAGATGAAACAGGCAGAAAATATTAAAGGATATACTGTTCATCCAAGTCAACAATTTTAAAAAAAGTCATAATTTTTAGCATAGCAGTTTGGGAGTGTTATAAAGTTAAACTTGAATCGATATATGAGATGCTGTGCTGTAATTCTATACATCACCCCCACCATTCCTTTCAAAATGGAAGCATTATTCCTATTTGTTAGGACTGTTGATGGCTGACATCCATGTAACCAGGTAATTGCCCTGGTTGAAAAGAACTATTTATACCAAGGTCACACCTCCCATTTTTAGGACATTAGTTTTCTAATTTTAGAGGATATAGGAAAAGCTATAGAGTTTTTGAAAAATAGGTATCTTTTATCATACTCCTAGATATTCTGACTAGCTGAAAATTTCCCTAATATGGGGAAGCCACAAAAACGATGAAGCCAAGGAGGTTCACACAAAGGTACATAGTAATTAAAATGTCAAAATGAAATATGAAGAGACTCTTAAAAGCAGCATGAATAACACAAGAAGTTACATACAAGGGAAAACTATGAGCTGATTTGGGTGGATATTTGCACTAATTTCCATTGGATATTTAATAAAGAATGGGATTGTTGGCATGGTATATATTCTTTCAAATGTTTTGCTTTTACTTTTTTGAATCCTCATGTTTGCGTTTCTTACAGACAGAATTTTAGTTTTTAAATGGGAAATATTTTCCGTTTGCATTGGATATATAGCTACTGATGTTTAATTTTGTTTTCCAGTAATTTCTTCTTTTGGATTTATCAAGTATTGCTTCTCTACTTTCCTACTGCATTATTATTTTGTAGTTATCCTGAAGATTACAACATGCATTATTTACTTATGTATACTGTAATTTAGTATTTTTGTCACATCCTCAGAATCTTATAAAATTTTAATTACATTTAGCTCATCTTTTATATTATTGCTGCCATAAATTTATTTGTAGATATATATGAAATCCCAGAAGAAATTGGTATTTCCATAAAATCATTCATTTTCCTCATATTAATCTATTATTTATCCTTTTCAGTATTCTTCACCCTTTCCCCTTTCCATGACATCATATGAGATTGCTTTTTCTTCTGCCTGAAAAATCACCTATAGGATTTCAGTTAAGGTCGATGATGACAAATTCCTCCATGTTTTGTTTGCCTGAAATCTTCCCAATTTTGCTTTCATTTAGATTATTTTATTTATAAATAAATAAAGTTATACAGAAAATAAAAAAAAATACATAAAGTATACAAGTTAGATACCTTTTGATAAATGGATACATTTGTTTTAACTCACACCACTATCAAGACAGAATCTTTCCACTACTTCAGAAAGTTTCTAAGGTTCTTCATGCCCACTTTCCAGTCATCCAATTTCAAATAACCAAGTTTGATTTATATGTATTTATTTACATATATGTATGCAACTATATTTGTCTTGCCTGCTTTATAATATAAATAGGATATTGCAATATGAAGGTTTTGTGCCTGATTTCTTGCACTTAGCATGTTTTTTAAGTTAACTTTTGTGTATATCAGTAGTAAATCCATGAATATGTACATACAGAGAAGCTAGGTAGTCATAGGTCATACAATAGTCATGTTTAACTTTTAATAAAAACTGCCAAATATTTTTCCTGAGTAGTTTTACATCTCCACTATCAATGTCTCATTTGTTCCATATTTTCACCAGTATTTGTTGTTACCGTTTTTCCCAGATGAATGCTAAAGGACAGTCTTCCAGTTCTAATTCTCTCTCTCCCCATCTAGCACCCCCCACACACACTCTCACTCACTCACAAAATCATAATGGTAATAGATTAATGCCCACCATCTAATGAAAAATTGGAATTGTCCTTAAGAGTCAAGTGTGGGGACCACGCCATGAGGCAATTGAACTGAAATGGCAAGACTCTTGTGTTAAAAAAGAAAGGCAAAAAACACAATAACATAATAATGCTTCTAACCATGGGCCAATATTGATATTATAGTTATAATTACACCATACTGGAATTAAAGGCTCAAGTAAGTTCCATTTGAGCAAAATTTTAAGCAGAACGAAAAATTGTTGGTGATTCTAATGAGTGGCAAGTCCTAAAAACAGCAGGACTTATAATTGCTAATAAGAAGACAGGCCCAGGGTGTTAGTATATGTGTATCTGAAACATTTTTGTACCATCTTAATATTTGCTCTAGTTTCACAGATTCTTTATCAATTCACATTGTAATTACTTAGTCCTAATATCATATAGAGATTTATCAAAATTATCTTAAAGTCTTAGAAATATCCTAGTGATATTAATGCTCAGTAATGACAAATATAATTCTCAATGAAAATCTCCTAGAGATGTCTTTGGATTTTTATGCATCCAAGCAAATTTAAGTATTATACATTTATTAATTCTAGTTGTAAACTTCCACTGTTGTTTACCTGTTTCAAAACTATTTATTTCGAACTATAAGTGAATGTGATGTTATTTCATATGGATGAGTTTTTAGTTCCAATTACTGAAGTTATAAAATTTTAGCATTATCAATGATTCATCATGTGAAAATCCTTTTATTCCATATCTCTCATGCTTTCCAGGTCATAAATCCCAAACACACTTACATCAGTTTGTTTCTAACATAACCACCAGAAAAATTACATATTTTGTAGATTCACATTACTTTTATTAGTCAATTCTTTCTCTTAGCAACCACCTTTGCAAAAAAAAGGGGGGGGCATCTTTTAAATGTTTACACTAAAAACCTTTAAAATATCTAAATGTCCAAACGTTTTAGTTCCACTTACTGAAGTTATAAAATTTTAGCATTATCAATGATTCATATTTTATGTTTTAGTTTATATTTTAAATAATTAGTATTCATTCTATTAACAATATTTTGCCAAATTTTAACTGTGGCAGTGTGAACATTATATCTATATTGAAGGCTTTTCAAAATGCTTACTTTTGAAAATGACAGTTACAGGAAAGATAATATATATGTTGTTACAGAAAGCAGTATTTGTGTTTAAATGTATATAATAAGAATATTAGTAAAATTCATTTTCCTTTGGTTAACTTCACTGATACAGGATTAAACACAAGTCTCTATGAATGTGTCTACAGAATAAATATAAATTCTATTCAGTTGACTCTGTCTACTTGAAACAAAATTATTAGACATGAGAAAAAAATTGTAATATATTTGGGAAACATATTTGCAAAATTATTTCTATTTATCATTTTGAAGGAATGATAGAAATTTGTGGAAAAACATTAGCAATATCTCAGATTTTTAATATTAATTCAGTGAAGAAATACAGTAAATCTTATACTCTGGAACCACCTTGGGTGAGTGGAGGGGAGAGAGAGAGAGAAAGGCCACAATCAGATAATTTGAATATTATCAATAATATTCACATTCATAATTGCATATTCTTAAACACATCATAAAATTTGTATTCTGGTACATTTATAAACAATCCTAGACATCAGCAAGTTTTAGTTTTCCTGCAATGGCTGAGATAAAACATAAAACTGTGTGTGGCAAAGGACAGAGTAAGTTAAGTCTCAAAATAGATAAAAGTCATTTCCCATGATATAACTATAGTATAGTTATATGCACATAGCATAAACTCAATATTTCTTGGATTAAGCTGGAATTTGATTTAATCCCCAAGCACAATAGTAATTAAAGTGACTTATATGAATACTTGGACATTTTTACTTATACACATCATAATAACCATGCAGGTCATTAAATCTTAGATTAGCTTTGTAATTAGATTTGATTATGACCTTAAAATCTTTAAGATATATCCAGCTTTTGTCAGACTTTGTCAGGAACCCCAATGGTAAGCAGGTGGAGACTGTGAAAGATGAGAGTGGTGTGGTCAAAGTGTTGTGAAAAGAGAAGAAAGAGCAGCATTGATGCTGTGAAATCTTCTGGATACATAATTGTATACTTGCAGTTTTTTCTTTAAGAGAAATACCTAAAAGTAGAGTTGCTACATTCAAATATATCCATTTTAAACTTTTGACACACATAAATCTCCCTCTAGTCTGTTTCCTCACTTCCCCACTAATTCTAGTTGTCACTAATCTTTTAATATTTATCAACTTAAAAGATGAAAATATATCCCTAATTTTAAGTTTTTTTATGCTAAAGAGAATGAATACATTTCTACGTGTTTATTGCTTATTTATATTTTTTGCCACCTTTCTATACTTCCCTACATTTTCTATTGAGTTTTAAATAATTCACTTATATGAATTTTAAAATGCACTAATAGGGCAATGGTATTGACTTGTATTTACTGTTTATGTTCACTGTAAATATTTTCTAAATTTGTACATTTTTAATGAGGAAATATGCCACATATTTTAAATAATGTAATGAAATCACAATCCTTGCTTTTACAGAATTTATCTAAGTTGTATTTTCTTAAAAGTCTTTAGCACAGATGTTCACCTCTTGAGGATAAAGGGGGACATCTAACTTTATTGCTTTTCCAATTTTACTTTTGCACTACTATAAAGTATTAAATTATTCATCCATTACTAGCAAATAAAATGCCATCTACTTAGCAGAAATTATAGCTATATAAGTAGTACATGTTACTTTATACTATCTTGATACTTTCATATAATACAAAACCTAATAAATAAACATTACACATGAAGTAGAAAAAACATTATGTATAATGTTCAAAATTAATATTTGGTTGACTGTTACCTTAGATACATGATGATTATCTAGAATTTAAACATATTATAGTCTTTTATTTAGAGAAACATACTGGGCCTTCAGAGACTTCAAATTTATTCATCCCTGCAGCTGGACATAGGGAATATACAGTATTCAACCGGTCCCATACTTTAACAATAGGGAAACTGCATCTCCGAGAGCTTATCTGACATGTGTAAGACCTCACAGCTAACAGGGATGGAATGGAACAGGATGTGAAAATCTTGTATGGTCTTTATCTTAGCTCATAATGTTTTGTAATCTTCTCAGAATACACAGAAAACCTGAAGTAATATTGGTATAACTAGGAGGATGTCCAGGAAATAAGTACTGAATTACATGGACTCAAATAGAATGTTTTCATTTTTCCCCCACCAGATGCCTCTTTAGATCCCCTGAGCAACACCTTTGATGGTGTCCTGGAAATACATATGAATTTCATTTTGAAATAAAGTGATAAAGTTTTATTTAACTATTAAACATGTTCTCTTGATTTACATATATCTAGAGACCCAGTAAAACTCAATAGAATATTTTAAGATCTTTCAGAGGTAAGGAACTATGAAAATTAAAGATGATTGAGTTTAAAAGAACTAATTCATAAAAGAGATGACTTAGGCTAGTGAATATAAAAAGCATCATGTTTATCTCCTGAAGGTTTTTAAATATTTTCCTCAATCCTATAGGGCTTCATGAAAATTTTACAAGGAAACTCATTCTAAAATCTGAGATTAAATACACTTTTTTACATTCATAGTTTTTACATTTACAGTTCATAGTGTATCAGTATTATCTTGCATGGTTGTCATTATAGGCAACCTTTTTATTGAAAACTATAAAAAAGAAATAAACATAGAAGAGAATTTTAAGGCACAAACATATTTCTGTAGGTAATGACCCTTAAAAAGCAAGAAGTATATTTAAGTTGCATTACAAAATAAAGTGATCCATGCTTTCATATGTAAAGGCATCTAGGTCTACAGTAAAGCTAATTATAGACATTTCTACTCTTATGTAAATACAGTAGTATATAAAGAAACATACTTGTGCATGTGTGCATATGTGTGTGTGTGTGCAGTAGAGAGAGAGAGAGAGAGAGAGAGAAAAGAGACAAAGTATAGAATTCAGGCTTCTTATCAATTCCCAGGAAATCCTTAGAAAATAACTTGTAATTCTTGAAATTATTGTTCAGGAAAAACTTTTAGTGCCTGATTTAATGTGTAAGATGACATTTCGGCAGAATATGTGTTGCATATAGAAAGTTTCAAACCATTGCCAGTTAAATGAGTTAAATATAATTGAAATATATTTAGTCAAACTATATTCACAGCAAAACTATGTAAGAAGATATCCTCCTCATTATAAGTCCTCCTTCTTCCTCCAAAAGTTTAAATTATATCAACCACTCTCCCATTCAACTCTTTCTGTGTTCATACCTATTTTAAAAATATGAGAAAACTAATAGTTTGGAAAAATTAGATTTTCTTTGCATGTAAACAATATTTCCATTTTCAAAATAGAAGTCATTACACCGCTCTTAAATAGCCTGTCCTCTGAACACAATGTATGCTCTTCCTCACATTTGTCAGGTGTCAATACTCCCGATTTATAAACATAGAGAATTGTGGTGGGTAGGGACTGGGTGGGAAGAAGTACACGCTGTAGTATTCCTATATTTTCCTTTACAAGAACCATTTTTACTTAAATACTTCAGTGGAGATTTATACACACTATGAACAGATTTTATTGATAAATATTGTAATTTGTTTACAGATTTTAACATCAGAGATCATCACGGAAACAGCAGAATGGTCACTGCGGCTATTTGATTAAAAAATGTCCAAACTTGAGAGAGCAAAAGTTTTGATATCATAATTAAATAGCTTAAAAATAAACTATTTTTAAAAGTATAAGAAATAAAGCAAAACCTATAAGTAATAAAAAATATAATCTCAGAGGATCAACTGTAGTTTGTTTCTAAAGGGTCTTCCAATGCCAAAGACAGTTTTATTGAAAGAAGCCTGTTCTTTACTTTTTAATAACATATTTGCTGTAGTCTAAGTTTAATAAAAGTTTTTGGAGTTTCAAATCCTTTAAGCATGCTCAGTGTCTCAAAAACAAGGTGCACTGGTGGCTAAGATAACTTTTGATACAAAAATAACTCCACAGATCTTTTCATTCAGTGATTGACGCACTCCACACCCACACATTTTTTGTTGCCACAAGGTTAGAGGCCAAAACTATTCAATATATACAATTGAAACTGACAATTTTTGTATTTGCTGCATATTTCCAAAATACATAATTTTCTTATATATGTTTCATAGATGATCTTTCCTTAACTGTCATGTTCAAATTCATATACAGCTTTTCATAAATTTCATAGGATGGCAAAGCTTTTGCAATGAAAAGTACAGCAAACTATCAAATTTTGCTTGATACTTATCCAGGCTCAAATTTCTTATGAAATTTTACAGATATTAACATTCATTTGTAAGGGTAGCAGTTTTTCTGATGTATCAGTTTCATTGCACTTGTAATTGCTCATTTTCATCTGGAGTTGAGTTCAAACCTATGATACTACACAGAAATTTATTAAGAACTGGCACTTTAAAGGTTCAGTATTAAAAGATTAACAGTGAATTACAGCACTGACAGCATATTAAAGTACCATCTTGCACAACAAATGTTACAGATCATCTGTGACCTGAAATATTAATATTTTGTGGCTTTGGAGATTACATTAATTACAGTCATTTTAAGAAGGCAATAATTAGACTGTTTTATGGTATCCACTAAGGTCAGTTTATACAAGTAATTATTCACCTGTTACAAAGCTTCATGAAGGCACTAAGATATATACATATATACTCTGTGTGTGTGTGTGTGTGTCTCTCACAAGATGTGATTTTTAAAAAGTGTAACATTAGTGAATGGTGGTGCTCCTGTGACAAAAGAGCATTTGAGATAAAAATGAGGAATCTCCAGATCAAATATGAGAAGTAAACTATACTGTCTAGACATGAATGATATAGATTTGAATGTGAATAATCTACCTAACTGATTAGTGACATTTTTTTAAATACCAAATACTAGGCAGACTGGAAAATTTTCCATCAAATATTCCTGGAAAGTAACTCATTTCCATGAACATATTAAGGTAAGTTGCTATAATACTTATCTGTATAACTTACCCATCATTTCTGCAGAAAAATCTCAATGTTACTTTTAGCACAGTTAATGTACATTACATTTTTAATATCACACTAGCTGAATAACATGTATATATGGGTACACTATATATCTAAAAAAGATATACTGAATACAATAAGAATTACAGATAGGATGTCTATAATTAATAAATATGAGAAAGAAATATTGCTATTGAAAGGGGTTATAAAGGGTATTACAAAGCTCGAGCTACCATATCCATTAAGAAAATGACTCAGATGAGCAGTATTTACAGCAGTGAACCTGACAAAATTCTGAAAGAACTATAAAATTGCCCTGATTTTACTCTATTTTATGTGATCTGACTAAAGCTTTCAAGCAATTATCACTAGGGAGCTCAATAGAAAATTTAGGTCTCAGAGCTTCATCCTTTGATTCAACAAATAATTAGGAAGCACTTATGGCATGCCGGGACCTAGACAGTGTTTCAAATACACATGAAAGGAGAATGCTGAGACATATTTTCCACATGAACTTTTCTGCCCCCACTTTCTGCTTCCTCCCCAAACAAGAACATATCCCTATATTTAACACTTCAACATAGACTTACATCATTAGTATATACTACACAAATACATGTTTTTATCACCCACTGCACTCCCAACAGATACATATGCAGCTAAGCCATTCTTACCTAGGCCCAAGAATCAGAGGTGAGAAAGACATCATCTAAGCTTACCCATTTATCTTCTCTGATACTGTGCTCTAATTTTTATATACTCCACTTTTTCACCCATGAACTATGCCATTTTTTATTAATTTTCTTATCTGTGTATTTATTCATGTTATTTTTTTCCATCCACTCATATTTTATTTACCCTCTTTCCTCATGAAGAAATATATTTGATGAGGTCTGAAGCAGCTGGCAAATTTATACATTAGAAATATCAGGCATGAATGATACCCTCAATTCAGATAATTTTTTCAGAGGTCACATTGTCTTTATTCAGGATCTCTTGGCCTCTTATGCCTCTCATGAACTCTTAAATGTTTACTGAATATTTTTTCTTTGAGCTTTTTTGGCAATATGTTTATGAAATTAGTCTTTCCTCCAGTAATTTATGCTATTACCAAATAAGTTTCACTCTTTGAAGACAATGATTCCATGACAAAAGACTATGCTGTTTAACAGATTAAAGGAAGCGCTGAAATACTGAAACCTCTGATAACAAGAAATGTTGACAGAAAAAAAATTAGTTTGATTGCTGTCACTTGGACAATCAAATTCCTCCTCCTATTCTAACTGAAGTAGCTATAATCAAGTGCAATATTAAGCAGAAGAAATGGTACAAATATGAAACTGAGGCTCTTCCTACTTTCAAAAAGAACATACATGACCAAGGAGGGTAACACAAATGTGTGGAAAAGAAGGAAAAAACAAGAAATACTATATCATGAAGAACAGGATATTTTCTGACAAGGAAGAAGCACACTGTTATGGAAAGATTTCTCATTAAAATATGAATCTGTTTATTTAGACACAAAGTTCTGTGTATAAATAATTTGTCCATTATTTTTAACTACTTGGCAACTGAATTTCTAAATTCAATCAGGTTAAAATAATTACTTGTCTTCATGGAGAGACATGCCTAACTATACATTTTTATCACTTTATGAGCATTTACAAACCCTTACAAGGGAAGAGAGGCTTTTCATATCTGTGAATACTCTTATCACATACATTTTTTATTTACTGAGTCAAAAATTGTTCCTAAACTCATTCAAGTCAACAACAATACCATTATATGGTTGTTTTCAGACATGACTGTGGAGAATTTCAGATGAGAAGAGAAAATATTTTTCCATCAACACTGTGACATTCTCATAAGTTAAATGAAATAAGATTTCATTTTTAAAATAAATACTCTAAGGACTCTATAATTATCATAACAGATTATTATGGCTACCACAAGTTTAAAATAGTTCAATGAAATAATTATTGCTGCAAGATATTTCACAGATGTAATAATCAGAGGAAGGCCAACGGACTGATACCCAAGGAACACAGGACGGATTAACCATCGGAAACTTCCTTGAATCAAATGCCCATGTGTTGTTGGATGTATCATATGTATGTATCATTTAGTTGAAATACATGTGACATACAGCTAACTTGTATTTTGCTTCTTTTTTTCTATTTCATTGCTTCTCATCATTGGATACTAACAGGCTTTTAGTTTTCAGTCATTTTTCTCTAATCAATTCTACAGTTCTTCCTAAGCCTTCTTCCAGAACTACAATTAGATCTCATTAATCCCTGGCTCAAAAATAATCAGTGATGCCCTGTTGCCTGCAGAATTAAACCCTTATTCCTTAATCAGATCTCCTTATAATCTGGTCTCAACCTCAATTCTCCAAAAACATGCCCCATCTCTCTTTTGCTCATGCTGTGATCTCTAGCAGTATAATTAAATAGGGAAATGTTCACATTTGGTAACTGATAAATTGTTCATCTTAGTGAAGCAGTGTTTTTTTTCCAACCTGTGTTTTGAGGAGAATTAACAATTGCTTACCACTACATGCAGTCGGTTTGGGAGGGGAGGTGAATATGAGGGGTAACAAAGAGGACAGGCTGGCACCATGTAAATCTCTCACCCTGATCTGGTTGGTGTGAACACAGTTTACTTATAGCATCAACTTCTGACCTTGAGTATATGGCTATTTACATTCCAAATAAGTCTCTTTAATAGAAAATATATTCGAAAGAACACATGTTGTTTTTTGAATTTCTTTAAATCGTCAACAGTTTCTCTGTACATGGGTGAAAGTTGGTGACTCTTCACATCACTTGACCGATTCGAGGACACAAGAATTTTCGCTATGAAATTTTCCTCTAGAAAAAATCTTCCCACTTGTTTAAAAGAACAAGAGTTTGTTCTCTGCTCAGGTGTATCTGTGATTAAGCAATCATCCAAATGCAAGCTGAACCTGAGGCCGCACAAACACCTGCCTGCAATAAACACTGAATAACATAGTATGAAAACCTCACAACTGAGAAACTAATATAACTGAAGTGGTTGATATATAGCCATTGGGCATTACAAACATGAAACCACCCACATTCCCATGCTAAGTATGCCTCTACCTCTCAAAGCACATTGGGCATCATGGCAACTGACACTTAAAAAATGAGAAGGGTCCAGTTTCTGGTTCCCACGTAAGGGGCCTGAAGTCACCAGTCCATCCAAACAACAACAACTAGACAAAGAGAGCTCAACCACTCCTCTTAGGTCCATAAAAGAGGGGAGGAAATAGGGCAAAGCACTGCCCCTATGACTGGAGAGACAGGGAATCCAGGGTGCGGGAAGTTGGGGTTCCTGTGGCCAGGATCCTCCCTGAACATAAACCACCTGATGATGTAACTGGCCTGTTGCTAGGCTACTGCTTCCACACTTTTAGGCAATAAGCTATTACTGTGCTATATGGAGAGCTCAGTCCAGTGCTCTGGGCGGAGGCAGAGACTCTAGTGCTCGACCTACCCCGCCGGGAGAACAAGCGTGGTAATAAAACCTTTTGTCCCAAAGAACGTTCTGCTGTCAATTTCTTTGGTCGCATTGACTCCATAGTGAACTTGCCCGGGGCTGAAGCCCATTGGCAAGACACAGGGACTTACCGGAATGGAGGAAACTCAGAAGCAGAACTCAGTGCCTGGGCAGCAAAACGAACTGTGATGAATTACTGGAGGCTCAGCGTGGTCAGGTCTGCGAGTTAAAATCTTCGCAGGGATACTGCCAAGAAGGGGGTCCCCACACTTTGCATGCTTTTGTAAGTTTTACCTCCAGGAGCTGGACTAGGTTTTCAGTTAATATTGGAGGAAAATCTCTTGATGCTTCTGGCAGGAGGAGAGGAAAAGGAGCCATTCTGACATAGCCCAGAGCAGTCTGCTCTCAATAAGGCCTCTGCCCTCAGAAGAAACTGCTTAACCAGAGCCTCGCCTGCTGGCAGCACATCAAAGCCTCACTGGCCTGGGAGAGGGAACTACCCAGCTTCAGCTGGCGCGTGGCCTTCCACGTGGGAAGAGGGACATGCCCAACTCCAGGCATGCTAACCGCTCTGTCCAGTTGAAAGGGGAGGAGCGAGAGCTGAGAAATGCTCGTGAAGCCCCCAGTCCAGAGGCACATGCTCACCGAGAGGAACAAAGATAAGAAGTATATCTGAACTCTCAAAAACCGTGCAGGCTAAAAGATAGTAGGGTGAAAGAGCTGAAGTGTGGAGAGAGAAAAAAAACACCAAATGCAGTTCTGGTGCCTGCAAAATGTGCTTTCAAAAGTGAAGGGGAAAGACAAATAAAACTTACTCTGACACACAAAAACTAAGGGAATTTGTTACCAGTACATATGCCCTGCAAGAAAGGTTAGAAATTCTTTAGAGAGAAGAAAGAAAAGTAAAAACCTTTATTATTTATTACTTTTTTTTATTAGGTAAAGAACTTTATTAACCTTTGTTTCAAACTTTATTCCCAAGCTTCTTCAGCTGAATTAGCCACAAAGAATGATTTGTGTATAAGCAAAAACTGGGAAGAGCAGCAGTGTCCAAGGTGCTTGAGTTTAAAGATCTAGATTTTATCAGCTCAGTGAACAAAAATTTAAAAAGCAGTCGAAACATAAAATAGCTGCTCCCAGCAACTTCTTTAAGTTTTATCTTCTTCAGATGTTGACTCAATTCAGTTTGCTTCATTCTCGGAAGCCTCACCAAAATTCTCCACACGATCTGCAACTTCTTCAGCTTCTTCGGTAGCAGGTGGTGCTTCTCCATCCAGAGGCGGGCAGAGCTCCAGCCAGTCTCCCTCAACCAGACCGTGTGCACCAAGCTGGTTTAAAATGCTGGGTGGCATTTCAGTCAGCTGCTTTGCCTCAGTATGGCCTGCAACAGTGAAAGTAAAAACCTTAATTTTTTTTATGCTTAATTGATCTAACAATTAAGTTTGATCAAAATAGTCATAGCAACAATGCATTCAATTATGTATGCTTGTCCATATATTGTGTATGTGAATATATTCTTATATATGCTTATATGTAAGCAAAATAAATGACAGCAATGATACAAGGGATGGAAAGGAAAAATTGGAGTTATTTCATTGTTATAAGGTTCTCACACTACATATAAAGGTTGTTTTTAGCTAAAAAAAAAAAAAAAAAGCTCACAGCCAGAATTAGAAAACTTCATGTGTTGATAAGGTCTCTGAGACAGAGTTTAGAAGATGGAATGAAGTGGAGAATTTATGCTCCAATAGTTAAAAATAACATTATAATATAAAGTTGACTCTAAATAAATATGTTGATATTCCAATATAAAAGAATGAAATCAATGGTTTAACAAATTGTTTTAAACCATCCATACCATGCAATACCATTCAGTAATGAAAAGGAACAGCTACTAATATCCACTCAAGTTTTGATGGATCTCAGTTTAATTATCCTTAGTGATAAAAGTCAGTCTCAAAGTTACATGCTGTATGATTCCATTCATGTAGCAACCTTGAAATGACAAATGACAGAAAAGAAGAATAAATAAGGTGTTTCCAGGGGCTAGGGATGGGGGATGGAGAGAGGTGGCTGTGGCCAAAATGAGGGGCACAAGGGATTGTTGTTCCAGAGCTGGAACTAAATACACTCACACACAGCATGTAAAGCTGGTTAGCTCTGAAGAAGATGGACAGATTTGTTCATGTCCTTTGTGATGTATATTGGCTGTGGTATTCTACTCTAGCTATGCAAGATGTGACCACTGTTGGAAACTGGGTGAAGTATACATGGGATTTCTCTGTATTATTTCTTATAATGGCACATGAATCTACAATTCTCTCAAAAAAAAGTTTTCAAAAGCTAGAAAAATTAATATTTTAATACATTTAATGTTTTTAATAAAGCATTAAATACAAATTCTGGGAATAAAAAGTAAGTTTATTAATAAATCCATTAGAACACTTCTTAGATTGATTAGAGGATCTGGATCTAAATCCAACTATTCTTTTTCCTGAAGCTATAAAGTTGAATTGAAAACAAACAAACAACCCTTCAACTTACGTAATTGAAATCATGAGGCAGATAATATTATGAGAATTTTCTGCTAATAACTCATCCAAGAAAAACAGCTTCTTCAAGTATTAATAAACTGAAATGAAACTGCAGCATGCATATAAAAATATGTAGAGAAAAGAATTTAAAAATAAGCATCAAATCCTCAATAGAAACATTAAATTCATCTTGTATTTGTGGCACAACAATCCAACATGAATTTGAAAAATTAATGAAGCAATTACAGTTATGATGACACAATTCAAAGCAAATACAGGACTTCAGACAGGCAAACAAGAGGCGGTGTCTAGAAAACAGGATGTAAAAACATAAATTGTAAGAATTTAGGTATGGATAAAATGAAAGTTCCTGTGGCCAGGATTCTCATCTGGCCCTGGTTGGCCAGCTCACTGCACAAATGTGGGCAAAACGTTGCTATTGACTCCATATAAAGAACTCCACCCAGAGGACAGCTGTGTGCATGACTGTGTGGGCATAGAGGCCCAGAGGCAGAGACCAGCTCTCTGCATGCAGACTCCCTCTGACGGAACGGGATTTTAGTGACTGACCTGCCACCATGGAAACAAAGTTGGGTATAACCCTTTCACCCCAAGAACGTTTTACTGTCATTTTCTTTGGTCACATTGAACCACAGTGAACTTGCCCGGGGCTGAAATCTGTTGGCAAGACATTACGAAAAAGACTGAAGGGAAAAGTTGTTTCAGAAATAAAGATGAAATACAAGAGCATTAGAGAAAATAGACCCTGTAAAAACAAGTAGGCTTGAGTTTTGGAGAAGGTGCTCATCACCAAAGGAACTATTACTTCAGCTTCCCCACTGGGTGATTTGGAAGGTTGTCAGCCTTGAGTGGCAACCAGACCAAAACAAAGCACTGAAACAGCACAAGATGGCATGTAAGTAGCGTGCCATTTAGACCATACGATCAAATAAGTCTGCGGTATCGAGGACTCACTGGTAGAAAAGATACCACATTCTTTCCACTGATACCCACCTTACCTCTGATGGTTAACTGCAGCCAGCAGGTCTCTGCTATTCCCTAGCCCTGTCTGCACCATGACACTGCACTCAAGGCAGGTTCCCCAGGTTTCTGGTGGCTGGCCCTGCCTGCAGAGGAACTGCACTGCTAGCTTCTCATGGTAGTGCCGCCCTCACCAGTGCATTCTTTGTGGCCTTAGTGAAGGGAGGGCCCTCGGAATTGGATTTTCTAGTCTTCTATAATAAATCTCTTCCAGCATACCTATACATCCAAATATATTCATCAATACTTCGTCGAGGCAGTGCCAGAATCTCTGCTCTGTTAACTATAGGCCATCAATGTATCCAGATAACTCCGGTGGGATGTTAAAGACTGAAGAATGGCAAAGAGCTCTACTGACACTGAACATTTGACCATCCAGGTTTATGTTCCATCCCTGCAGTCCCCACAAAGTCATTTCCCATGAATGTTATTCCAGTTCATTTCATGATTAGTCTTTTAACTCCTGGATCACAGACAATTTTCCAATTATTCCATGTTGAAATTTGGTCCATTATTTATCGAGAAGTGATTAGGGGTAGTCATCTTAGACCTTAAATAGGGTGAATATTATCTTGTAAGACAGGATGTAAAGTCTTTGCATAGCCACAGTCAAGGGCAGGCCACCTGACCACTTTCGTAAGCTCAGAAGATCCAAGGAAATCTGGGGGTTCAGTCCTCAAGTATGTCAGGACGTATGATAAGCAGGTGCACTCATCCCAGATCTCAGGGTGCCGCTCCATCCGTATCATCGCCCTTACTTCAGTATCAGACACTTGCCGCTGCTCTATATCAGCACGGAGGCAAGACTTGCCACCAGCAAAAAGATTATGACTTGCTAAAAGCTCAGTGGCTGGTTAGCATTGTTTGGCAATAAGGTTTTTCTTAATTGAGGTGTATACATTATTTCTGTAGACATAATGCTACTGCACACTTAACAGACTAGAGCATAGTGTAAACAACTTTTATATGCACTGGGAAACCAAAACATTCATTTGACTTGCTTTATTGCAATATTCACTTTAATGTGGTGTTCTGGCATTGAGCCAGCAGGATCTCTCAGGTATTCCTGTGGTCAGTTTTCTCAGACAGAGTTATAGATCTCTCCATCTGTTAAAGCCTGCCTCTCGCCAGCAGAACTTCTACTGCACTCAGTTGAAGCTGTTAGCAGAGAGAGGCAGTAGCCCAGGTCTACAGGGACACCGCACCACTACTCTGAAACTGGCACTGACACAGGGGGACTGGAGGGACTGGAAGGTGACAGCCTCTGGTTTCCTTGGGTTGCCCTTCCCAGCATGGATCCCCCACTCTGCCAGCAAGTTGTTTTGGGTGTGATGAGGCCCCAGTATTTCTTGAATAAATGTCCATTGTTGTATATCCTTAGGAAAACTTCCAGAGATTTAAATTTTAAAAATTAATAAGTTTCACTATATGATTGTTCTACTGGAAAGATTATCCATCAGTTTCATCACTTCACCACTCTAGAATATTTAAAATACCATTTGATATCATAGTTTTATTGTCTCAAATTTTAGGTGAAGAAATTAGCATCCAGAGAGAATACATAATTTGCTTATTATTGAATCTCCTTAGTATAATTCTTTTGCATATAGTATTGAATTCAACACATATTTAAGAAAAAAGTAGATTAAGGAAAAAATGTACCTGAGCATTTTCCTGGAATTATAGAAGCTGTTAGTCCAGAAATTAAAATCGAATATTTATAAGTATTTTACAGATAAATTAGACCATATATATGTCAATGTCATGAGCTGAGTCACACTGTCATTATAAACTAGAGATTAGTGAGCAGTTTGGTTCCTAATGGCCTTGTGGTTTAGAATAGTCTTGCAAATTTCAGGATGGTAAGAGTGAATCTTCATAGGGTTTATTGAAATTATTTCTGCAATGCCCTTGTAAGAACCCCTGTCTGGGTAGCAAAACTAGTAATGTAATATATTGAAAGATATTTGCATCAACCATTAAACCTTTGTGTGACACATACCCTTCTTGCAAGGGTACAGTGGACGACTTGGGAACTGAGTGGAGTTCAGTACCTGCAGCAGATAGGCTTTCCGGGGCCAGTTACCGCTCTTGATTCTGCACTTTGCCAGATGACCTTCCCTTTGGGAATGAGGCAGAGTACTGGCTGAGATTTGGTAGGCCCAAACTGCTGGCACTGATCAATGAGTGGCTGCCTCTCCCAGGCATATATCAGTCATGCTGCCTCTGGGATCATTCAGCAAGGACTGCATGTTCGGGGACATTAAACTCATATAGAGATTCAGTTACATTCATGTAAAAGAGTTCTATTATGTCAGGCCTTGTGTACTTAATATTTAAAAAGAATGACTTTATGATGTACTTCAAGGGAAAATTCCCTGGTGAGGAAGAAGTGGATTTTGCTTGGCTTTTCACAATTCAGACTAACAGAGTGTTCTAATCAAAATTCACAATTTTCCTCTCTCTTCTTTTACGCATGTAGCAACAGCTTAAAGAGCTGATTATATTTTGAAGAACAAAAGTTACAAAATTGTAAATATTGGTTCATTTGGGCAAATCTAAAACTGCTTCAGCCCAAAGTACTGTTATTTGTGTGTGTGTGTGGTAGTCACTTTTAATTGATGCTGTGATTTAATCCCTCATGATGGGCTGAGTTGCGAAGAATATCCGGCATCTGGATTTGCTTTCTACCTCCACCATTCAAAGACCCATGACTCTGAATACTTACTTTAAATCTCTGATTACCAAATATTTTTCTTCAAGACATCTATAATGATATCTATATCACATTATTTTTGTAAGCACTGACCAAGATAACTATGTAAAAATATAGTCCTTTGTTGTGCAAAATGAATATAGCATATTCCTACACACACATACCCCATATATTTTCTCACTTTCCATATAATGGAGATTTGATTAAGTGAACATCCCAAGTTTGTTGAACCTTACATGAATTATATGTAACTATAGATGAAATGATTTATACATACTATACAATTTACATATATAACTTGTCAAAATGTTTTATATATGTATGTGCTTATATATATATAATAGATATATAATGCTAGCTAGCTACCTAGATGTTACATATGCAGGCATGGGTGGCAAGTTTTCAAGACAACTCACGAGAGAAAGGATCATTTTGTTGCATAATGGTTCTGGGACCACTGAGTATCTGCATACAAGTAAATCTTTAATGCACAGTTCACATTATATACAAAAAATGAACTCAAAATGTTTTATAATTCAAAAACTAAAACCTAAACTCTAATACATCTAAAGGAAAACATAAGTGAAAAACCTCTGTGACCTAGTATTTTTTTTACTAAGGTATTATTGATATGCACTCTTATGAAGGTTTCACATGAAAAAACAATGTGGTTACTACATTTACCCATATTATCAAGTCCCCACTCATACCCCAATGCAGTCACTGTCCATCAGTGTAGTAAGATGACACAGATTCATTGTTTCCCTTCTCTGTGCTACACTGTTTTCCCTGTGATTCCCCACACCATGTGTACTAAACATAATACCCCACAATCTCCCTCTCCCACCCTCCCCAGCCACCCTCCCACATCCCTCCTCTTTGGTAACCACTACTTCCCTCTTGGAGTCTCTGAGTCTGCTACTATTTTGTTCCTTCAGTTTTGCTTCATTGTTATACTCCACAAATGAGGGAAATCATTTGTCACTTGTCTTTCTTTGCCTGGCTTATTTCACTGAGCATTATATCCTCCAGCTCCATCCATGTTGTTGCAAATGGCAGTATTTGTTTCCTTCTTATGGCTGAATAGTATTCCATTGTGTATATGTACCACCTCTTCTTTATCCATTCATTATGGACACTTAGGTTGCTTCCATATCTTGGCTATTGTAAAAAGTGCTGCAATAAACACGGGGGTGCATATGTCTTTTTGAATCTGAGAAGTTGAATTCTCTTTGGGTAAATTCCAAGGAGTGGGATTCCCGGGTCAAATGGTATTTGTATTTTTACTTTTTTGAGGAACCTCCATATTGCTTTCCACAATGGTTGAACTAGCTTATATTCCCACCAGCAGAGTAGGAGGGTTCCGCATCCTCACCAGCATTTGTTGTTCTTAGTCTTTTGGATGCTGGCCATCCTTACTGGTGTGAGGTGATATCTTATTGTGGTTTTAATTTGCATTTCTCTGATGATTAGTGATGTGGAGCATCTTTTGATGTGTCTGTTGGCCATCTGAATTTCTTCTTTGGAGAACTGTCTCTTCATATCCTCTGCCCGTATTTTAATTGGGTTATTAGCTTTTGGGGGTAGAGGCATGTGAGTTCTTTATATATTTTGAATGTTAACCCCTCATCGGATATGTTACTTACAAATATATTCTCCCATATTGTTGGATGCCTTTTTGTTCTGTTGATGGTGTCCTTTGTTGTACAGAAACTTTTTAGTTTGATGTAGTCCCATGAGTTCATTTTTGCTTTTGTTTCCCTTGCTTAAGGAGATGTGGTCAGGAAAAAGTCACTTATGCTTATATTCAGGAGATTTTTGCATATGTTGACTTCTAAGTGTTCTATGGTTTCATGACTTACATTCAGGTCCTTGATCCATTTCAAGTTTACTTTTGTGTATGGGGTTAAACAATAATCCAGTTTCATTCTCTTGCATGTCACGGTCCACTTTTGCCAACACCAGCTGTTAAAGAGGCAGTCATTTCCTCATTGTATGTCCATGGCTCCTTTATCATATATTAATTGACCATATATGGTTAGGTTTATATCAGGGCTCTCTAGTATGTTCCATTGGCCTATGGGTCTGTTCTTGTGCCAGTACCAAATTGTCTTGATTACTGTGGCTTTGCAGTAGAGCTTGAAGTTGGGGAGCATAATCACCCCAGCTTTATTCTTCCTTCTCAGGATTGCTTTGGCTATTCGGGGTCTTTTGTGGTTCCATATGAATTTTAGAATGATTTTCTCTAGTTCATTGAAGAATGCTGTTGGTATTTTGATAGGAATTGCATTGAATCTGTAGATTGCTTTAGGCAGGATGGACATTTTGCCAGTATTATGTTGAATAGAAGTGGAGAGAGTGGCCATCGTTGTCTTGTTCCCAATCTTAAAGGAAAAGGTTTCAGCTCTCACTCTAAGTATAATGTTGGCTGTGGGTTTGTCGTCTATGGCCTTTATTATGTTGAGGTACTTGCCCTCTATACCCATTTTGTTGACAGTTTTTATCATGAATGGATGTTGAATTTTGTCAAATGCTTTTTCAGCATCTATGGAGATGATCATGTGGTTTTGTCTTCTTTTTGTTGATGTGGTGGATGATGTTCATGGATTTTCGAATGTTGAACCATCCTTGCATCCCTGGAATAAATCCTACTTGATCATGATGGATGATCCTTTTGATGTATTTTTTAATTCGGTATGGTAATATTTTGTTGAGAATTTTTGCATCTATGTTCATCAGGGATATTGGTCTGTAGTTTTCTTTTTTTGTGGTGTCTTTGTCTGGTTTTGGTATTAGAGTGATGCTGGCCTCATAGAATGAGATTGGAAGTATTCCCTCTTCCTCTACTCCTTGGAAAACTTTAAGAAGGATAGGTATTAGGTCTTCACTAAATGTTTGAAAAAATTCAGCGGTGAAGCCATCTGGACCAGCATTTTGTTCTTAGGTAGGTTTTTGATTACCAGTTCAATTTCGTTGCTGGTAATTGGTCTCTTGAGATTTTCTTTTTCTTTCTGGGTCAGCCTTGGAAGGTTGTATTTTTCTAGAACGTTGTCCATTTCTTCTAGGTTATCCAGTTTATTAGCATATAATTTTTCATAGTATTTTCTAATAGTTTTGTATTTCTGTGCTGTCCATAGTGAATTTTCCTTTTCATTTCTGTTTCTTTTTATGTGTGTAGACTCTCTTTTTTTCTTGATAAGTCTGGCTAGAGGTTTATCTATTTTATTTTCTCGAAGAACCAGCTCTTGCTTTCGTTGATCCTTTCTATCGTTTTATTCTTCTCGATTTTATTTATTTCTGCTCTAATTTTTATTATGTCCGCCCTTCTCCTGACTTTTTCTAGTTTTGTTAATTGTGAGTTTAGAGTGTTCATATGGTAATATTCCTCTTTCCTGAGGTAGGCCTGTATTGCAATATACTTTCGTCTTAGCACAGCCTTTGCTGCGTCCCACAGATTTTGTGGTGTTGAATTATTTTTGTCATTTGTCTCAATATATTGCTTGATCTCTGTTTTTATTTGGTCATTGATCCATTGATTATTTAGGAGCATGTTATTAAGCCTCCATGTGTTTGTGGGATTTTTCATTTATTTGCATAATTCATTTCTGGTTTCATTCCTTTGTGGTCTGAGAAGCCGGTTGGTACAATTTCAATCTTTTTGAATTTACAGAGGCTCTTTTTGTGGCCTAGTATATGATCTATTTTTGAAAATGTTCCATGTGCACTTGAGAAGAATGTGCGTTCTGCTGCTTTTGGGTGTAGAGTTCTGTAGATGTCTGTTGGGTCCTTCTGTTCTAATGTGGTGTTCAGTGACTCTGTCTCCTTACTTATTTTCTGTCTCGTTGATCTGTCCTTCAGAGTGAGTGGTGTGTTGAAGTCTCCTAGAATGAATGCATTGCATTCTATTTCCCCCTTTAATTCTGTTAGTATTTGTTTCACATATGTACGAGCTCCTGTGTTGGGTGCATAGATATTTATAATGGTTATATTTTCTTGTTGGATTGGCCCTTTTATCATTATGTAAATTCCTTATTTGTCTCTTGTGACTTTCTTTGTTTTGAAGTCTAGTTTGTCTAATATAAGTACTGTACCTTCTGCTTTTTTCTCCTTATTAGTTGCATGAAATATCTTTTTACATTCCTTCACTTTTAGTCTGTGTTATGTCTTTGGGTTTAAAGTGAGTCTCTTGAAGGCCGTATATAGATGGGTCTTGTTTTTTTATCCAGTCAGTGACTCTATGTCTTTTGATTGGTGCATTCAGTCCATTTAAATTTAGGGTGATTATGGATAGGTATGTACTTATTGGCATTGCAGGCTTCAGATTCGTGGTTACGCAAGGATCAAGCTTAACTTCCTTACTGTCTAAGAGTCTAACTTAACTCACTTCATATACTATTACAAACACTATTTAAAAGATTTTTGGTTTGTTTTTCCTCCTCCTTTTTCTTCCTCCTCCATTCTTTATATATTAGGTATCATATTCTGTTCTGTTTGTCTATCCCTTGATTGACTTCGGGGATAATTAATTTAATTTTGCATTTCCTTGTAATTATCTCTTCTACTTTCTTTACTGTGGTTTTATTACCTCTGGTGACAGCTATTAAACCGTAGGAACACTTCCATCTATAGCAGTCCCTCCAAAATACACTGTAGAGATGGTTGTGGGAGGTAAATTCTCTCAACTTTTGCTTATCTGGGAATTGTTTAATCCCTCCTTCAAATTTAAATGATAATCTTGCCAGATAAAGTAATCTTGGTTCAAGGTCC